>VZTV01072103.1:0-21974 GCA_013400875.1 Anhinga rufa | reverse complement strand
TCTAAACAGATTTTCTCAAGCCAACAAATACCTCAGATCACTCCCCTTTTGAATTAATCTTACACGACTGCTTCGCTGTCACTGAGACAGTTCATTACCTCCTTCTACTGGACAGTCCTTTCTTTCCTTGAATTCCCTCCTATTAGCTTTTACTATAGTAGCTCTCAAGGAATCCCATCAGCACTTGGTTTCACTGTACTAGTTACTGTACAAAGACAGCATGCCCTTCTCTGCAAGGGCTTCTAAACAGTTTTATAAACTCATGTTCCTAACCAGAAAAGCTTGTTTCAGACATAAAAAGTACTAATAAAGCCATTTACTTCACCAAATAGACACCAGGTACTTGTGATGGCGGGTGAGGCGGGGGTGTGGAAGTGACTCCTGAAAGAAAGCGCAGGTCCACATATTCCAAAAGAGAAGTCCAAAGGTGTCCCGCCTCACAATTTCTGTACTAATTCTCATCTTTTCCAACTTAAATGTTTTGCAATTTTTAGATAGTACAACTACTTTTGGATAATACAACTATCCAATATCGGTGGAAGGCTGTGAAAATAGCATATATGCTCTCTCTTACACATTTTGAAACCAAAACTTATTTTATATAATACTTACCAACTCTGTTACCAGAGCTCGAGAACTTCCAATGTAGGTACTTAGCTGTCGCTGCTTCAGGATATGAAGTGTGTTCTCCCTGAAAGCAGCGAAATGTTTTTGAGAAAAATGTTTTTTAGCAAACACCTTTTAATAAGACACAAATATTGAAAAATACTTTTTTTTAGATAGAATATGGTTACAGAAGAGACACACTTGGTTTGACTGGTTTATCAATGGACTGTGTTACTGTTGCAAAAAAGCAACGTTTCACAAGTATAATATTAGAATCATTTCACATATCTTTGATTTCTTTCAAAAGCATCCATTTTTTCAATCATTCATGTATATGACTATGAATTGATTTCTACCTGAGCAAAATTTCCCATTAGCATTCACTATAAAGTCAGTCTAGGACAGAAATTCAATTTAGGATGAACACATGATTCCAAAAGCCTGTATTCACTGGTCATCAAAAGCAGATTTATTCTAGGCATCTAGAATCAAAGGTAGGCTTCAGTCTTTTCTATTGTAAACCCCATCAGTGGTAACAAAGATGACAATAACAGCTTCTGGTGAAGGGTCAATGACACAAAGTAATGACAAGAACTTAAACAGGCAAAAATTTAAGCCAGACAAAGAAGTGACCACCTGAGAAACATGTAATAAAAATGGTTTTATCCAGTGTAAATAACAGGCTGAGCAGCAGGTCAGCATCTCTTATTGTGCCTTATTATGAAAAATCAAATTCGCATCCAGGTTAAGATTAAATTAAGTTGCTTTGATAGTTTTCCTTCTATTCTGGCCTCCCAAAAGCAGTAACTGACTTTTGAGAAGACAGACTTCAGTGGGTAGGTAGGAAATCTCAATTTTTACATCTAAGAATTTAAAGAAAAGAAGTGTATGAACTGAGCAACTTTTAAAAATCCGCTTCTTTTTAAGAAAGATTCTGTGTCTGTGCCATTGAATCTTACGCTTGATGGGAGCATGTATACAACCAAATAAAGTGTGAACTCACCAATATACAGTTTTTGCATAAAACTCAATATTATCGGAGAAGTCCCCAATTTCATCCTTGGCAATGCTCTCTAGCCAATCTACCACCAGCTGGAATAAAATTAAATTGCATTTTTAAAGCAAACATGTAACAAATAATATTTTAACTGCCTTCCTCTCATCTATGGATCTACTTGTTATCTACATGGTAACCAAAGGGGTACACATCCTTAAGTCTATTCCACTTTCATTTTAAGTATCCAGTATGAAGGTTGTTTAGGCACTTGATCTCTAGATGCTGCAGTTACTGCAGTGCTACTTAACAGTTTATTAATCACTATCAACAGTAACAGATGCTCCAAATGGGAATAGCTCTCAGTCTTCCATCCTCTCCAAGCTACCCTGAAAAATATTTCTGATCTTTAGAAACCAGAGCATTATTTTTAAGCAAACAAAGACTAACGTACTTCAGCAAATCTAAAGAAATAAGCATTAGAAATTTCTGATCTTCAGAAACTGAAGAGCATTATTTTACCCATACAAAGAATAACACACTTCAGTGAATATGACAAAGTAAGTATTAGAAACAACTTAATGAGGTGCATAGAGCATTAATGTTATAAATACTTAAGTGTCTACAGATTTATTTCCACTCTCATATTAAAAACTTTCCATCATACCTGGCTTTGTCGAACAAGTGAATCTCTCTGAAACAAGTTGTCTACACTCGTCTTTTCACTAGCAGTTAAAACCTATTTAAGAAAAAGCTGATTATTACTTCATGGGAAAGAAAACTTGCCACAAACCCACAAATACCAAACTGAACACATTCTAACTCATAAACTTTCCACAAGTTCAGTATGCTATCTCTCCCCTATCCCTTTTTTAAAAACGGATGACACTATACATTTGTTTTATCTGGATTATTGTTTACATCCAGTTACACTAAAAACTGTAAAACTTCGCAAATGTATGACCACAGAAAGATGCTACATAGTAGATCCATTGATTCCACTGAGTGCACTCATATAATCCCAAATCCCATTTATTGCTGTATACATAAAAAAGAAGACATTTCCCAAGACCATATGCACATTTAACATGAACAAGTGGAAAAAACCCTAAACAAACAAAAAATCCAAACCCAACAAAAAAACCCAACCCCAGAACCCTGATCCTTCTATTTGCTCTCCTGCACTAATTTAGCTTTCATTAGACTAGCAACAAAAAAGAGAACAGAAGATGCATTTTCATAAAAAAAGGTAGAAGGAGATTGGTTTTTGGCACAACAGTGTTTAATTTAATAGTGACAACTTAGCTGTGGGAATCCTAGAGGAAGCTATTTTATTACTGAGAAAAAAGCAACTGCGATCATAAATCTTACAAAGGCAGAGTCACTTTACTTATTGTTTTGTCTTCCTAAGCATATTCTGGCAGCAAAGGCTGGAAGCACTGTATTGACATAGACAAGAAGACTAGAGCTGAAACAAGAATGCTAAAAAATTTAGATTTCTCTTGAGACAAATTGGAATCAGGATTGCAAAGGCTAGACAGCTTGAGACCACATGTTCTTTTAGGCAAAGCAAAATTACCTCTGACCTATAGGAACAGTACTGCTACTGATGCAACAACTTTTTAAAAGTAATAAATAGTTATTTTTAGTGGATTTTCCAAGTGTATGTGGAATACTTAAGGAAATAAAACATAGTTTATAGTATTTTTTACACTAGCATCTTCTATTTAGAACTGAATATTTAAATTCACTTTTCACAATACATGAAATAATTTACTATTTGTCTTGATAAAAATCAAATCAGTCTAATTTTTGTTTACATTCTTTCACCTTTGAATTTTGAGTGGCTGCAATATTGAGACTGTAAAAATAAAATACAAGCATTTAGCTTGTATTTAGCTTATTTAATTGCTTAAAAAACCCGAAACAATCAAAAAGCAAAAAAAGTCCAAGCTTACTGTGGCATCAAATACCGTTTCATCTTCCAGTGCAGACTGTATTCTGTCTCTAGAAATAAAAGTGCAAAACCTTAATGATTAAAATAAAGCTGAGAAAATTTAGCAGAATGCATAAGTGAAAGCGCTTAAAAATAACCTTTACAAAAACGTTCTTTTAAAAAAATACCGGAATTTACAAAAGTAATAAAAATAGGCCCATTTATAACTTTCATTTCTGTAAATAGATAATAAATAGACATATATATCAGCACCTAGTTCCATAAACAGATTATTAATAGGTACGTAATTGCTTCACTCCATATTTATAAACTTATTAAAAATATATCCAAGAAAGTCAGCTCAGTGCAAAAAAATAACGTACTTTTCAAAGGAATTACCTATAAAGTGAGGACAACAGTCTCCAAGTTACCATCTCCTGCTTAAGAAGCCACAAGACACTGGCAGTTTTTGAAAACTTTTGCTGTCCAGGAGTTGCCCGATAAACTATTTTCCCTAATATATTCACCTGAGGAAAATAAATTAATACATAGTTAATATTGCCCATCATTGTATTTTTTTTCTAAGCCTTTACAGCAATCTTTTCATGATCCTGAACGCTCTCAACAACCAAGTTTAATTTCCATCTCTTCAAAATAGGTAGATGATAATCCACACCATAAATTCCCTTAATTATTAATAAAAATAGTATCAACACAGCCTAGACAGCATAAACCAAGAGAGTAGCTTTGTTTTGCAAGGCACTGTACAAACCCAGGATAAAAGCAGCTTATGTTGATAATTAAGAAGCACCAAAAGACTGGGACGGAGAGACGGCNCCCAAACCACCAAAACCCCTCAACTTTGTTTCCATATACATCAACACCCAACATAAAGTCAGCCCTACTGGTATTTGTGACAGTATTTATCAGTGCCTGAAAGATACTGTTTCCTTTCTAGCTCTGGTAAATGAGGAAACCCAAACTGTTGATTACCACATAGTTTACGGTATCACCAAAATAAAATTCTATTATCTTTTCCTTTATTTGTCATGAAGAAAACTTAGACAATCAAGTCTTCTCCATCAGTAGCTAGTTCCAGAGCTCCTACTAATTCTAAGAATGGCTCCAAACTCTTACATTTTAGGAGTACCCAATTTGTCAAGTATCAATATATTCACCAGTTTTCAAGTGGGAGGCGAGCAACAGCTTTGGAGGAAAGAACAAAGCAAACCATCATGATGCAAGAGAGGAGCATGATCTTCTGTTCCCTTCTATTATCTTCCAGAAAACAAGAAAAGAGTTCATGGCTGCTAGGAGCCACTGGACTGATCTCAGGCTACAGCTAAGAGGCAGCATGAGAGCTCAGGGCTGTCCCTCCACCTCTGTTCTAAAGCCCTGTCAGCAACATCCAAGCCAATCCTTGGAGCAACACCCTTCACTCTACTTTTGTAGGTCCTTGGCAACAGAAAATCAACTCCCCACAATTCCAGGTGGCTTAAAACAATCATTCTGTATTCCATGATCTTGTACATGGTACCCATACTCTCAAACAGGAGGATTGGAAAAGACCTTGGAAGTTCCACCATCTCACAAAATGCACCCACTTGGTGCATTCTACCAAGAATACATTTTCTTAACAGAGACAAAGGTATGAAGTCTCTCAAAAAAATTATCTGTCCACCTTCCCCTTTTGTGATAAACACTTATTGACAGAAACATCAGAATTTATTCCCTTCAAACTGTCAATCCCTGATGATCCCAAATTGTCAGTAAACAGCCAATCAAATAAAAACCTGTGTCTAAAAGCAGAGACACCTTAAATCTAACGTTAAGTCCTCTACTACCAGCTTATTAGTAATGTAGCAGAAAACTCTTAAAGCACCATAATACAATGATTTTATTTATACCCGAGAGAAAAAAGTACTTTTTAGCCCAGCTTATTATCATTAACAAAAAAGTATATACATTTGCTCATGTTTATTGTCACTTGACACTTGCAGTGGAATGGCAGCCAGATGACAATTTTAGTATTCAGCAAGCTACACAATGGCTATTCCTGTGCCAAAGTAGTGTATGAGGAAAGAGAGATGCTATTCAACGCTAGTGTTCAGTGACTCATATGACTGCAACCGGCTAGAAGATTGAAATTATCTATGTTAAGCACTGTGACTTCTCAGCTTAAAGAAAAATAGCAATGCTACTCAGGGAAGGGACCGTAAAATAAAGTAAATAAAACCACAAGCAAACTACTTACCTGACTGTTACAAATACTTTCATACTCATCCACAAGATCGAAAATGGTAGTTGATGTATGCTTCAGGAAGGAATGCAGAAAATCTGAGTACATGCTCATAGTAGCTAGAACAGATTTAAGAAGAAACAGCCATATTAGTCAGACACAACTTGATAAAAAAAACCCTCCATGCTACAAAAAATCCTTCTGATGACAAAGCATCTTGTCTTTCATAAATCTAAGTAAGGACAATGATGATATGATATAAAGTCAGAAGAAATTATAAGCTAAGTAAGATCACAGAATCACAGAACGGTAGGGGTTGGAAGGGACCTCCAGAGATCATCTTGTCCAACCCCCTGCGTGAGCAGGCACACCTAGAGAAGGGGGCACAGGACCGCGTCCAGGCAGTGTTTGAATGTCTCCAGGGAAGGAGACTCCACAACCTCTCTGGACAGCCTGTGCCACTGCTCTGGCACCCTCACAGGAAAGGAGTTTTTCCTCATATTCAGGTGGAACTTGCTGTGTTCCAACTTGTGCCCATTGCTCCTTGCCCTGTCATTGGGCACCACTGAGAAGAGTCTAGTCCCATCCTCCTGACACCCACCCTTCAGATACTTATAAGTATTGATGAGATCCCTCCCTCAGTCTTCTCTTCTTTGGGCTGAACAAACCCAGGTCTCTCAGCTTTTCCTCATAAGGGAGATGCTCCAGTCCCCTTAATCATCTTGGTAGCAATCCGCTGGACTTGCTCCAGCAGCTCCCTGTCCTTCTTAAACTGGGGGACCCAAAACTGGACACAGTACTCCAGATGCGGCCTCACCAGGGCAGAGTAGACGGGCAGGATGACCTCCCTTGGCCTGCTGGCCACACTCCTTTTAATGCAGCCCAGGATACCATTGGCCTTCTTGGCCACAAGGGCACACAGCTGGCACAGGGTCAAGATACAGAGAAGCTACAAGGTATGTCAAATAATTGTAAAATTTTTTGCTGTAAAACTTTCTCAGATTACATGTTTAACAACAAACTAATTTGCATACCTCCACAAAACTAATCCAGTTTGCATCTTACATCACCAGAGCATCTCATTTGTGCCATCAAGTTCCAGAGAAGACACAAAATCTCAAAACTCCAATAACGGGAAGAGATAACTTTCTGAACTTTTTAAACTAGACTGGTTTTGACAAAGAAATATTTCAGCAAAATAATACAGGAAAAAAAAGAATATATCTATTTATATCCCATAAATAAAAAATGTAGTCAATTACTAAACTTCAGATTGTCTCACCAGCTTCCCCAGGATCATCCTCACGCAACAGTACAGCGCTCATAGTGACATCTTCTGTCATATTGGACATGTCTAGATTTACAAACATTCCTGTCTGCTGAGGTGACAGTGTCATTGTCCAGTTACTTTCATCCAACTAGAAGCATAAAAAGGACATAAGGAAAATAAATAGCAAATCTCAGACTATCATAAGCCTAACTCCAAGTTTTTTCATTCTATATAAATGGTATAAACAGAGCATTCTAAGAATTAATAGTGAAATAACTGCCTTTAGATAAGGTGCCACTATGCCTTTAATAAACAGCCCTGAAAAGATAAATTTTAATCTGGAAAAAGGAAGTTCTCAGTGTTTTCTTCAGGAAATAACTAAAGTAGAAGCTAATCTAATAAGACCTACTTTAAAACACGATGTATCACTTGTCTTCTTAAAACATACAAATCACTCTAAACTTTCATATTTTATTATGCTAAATGTTTACTTAATGTTTTGTCATTCAAAGTAAAAAATGACAGAATAACATTGACTAAGTTGTAAAGCAGCTGTGCAAAGTTAAGCAAAATAGTTAAAATTTGAATGAGAACCATTTACCACAGTCTTTTAACCTTCTTGGTGAATTGCTCAAAGCCACGTGACCAAATGAAGCAATATGTATTTAAAATAATAGCAAGTATCAGAATATTAAAGTGGGAAATAAAGACATATGTGTTCTTTTTGGGGGATATTTCAGGGGAGGTATTTGATAACGTATCTGACATCAGAGGAGCAAAATGGCCAAAAGAGAAGACAGACTGTACATATACTGCACTGCCAGGACAGCTCCCTATAGCTGTTTCCATGACAGCAATTCTTTCTCAGCAGCAATTAATGCTATACAAAGACCTAGAGATGTGCCCCTGGTTGATTCTTTTTCCAGACTCTTAAAAGGGTCCCAACCCAAGCAAGTACAAACACGGAATGAGATGACATTGCTGCAGCAGTCTCAAGCACACCCAAAAACTGTGGACATATACCTGTTATTCTTCTTTTTATGCCCCAGTTTCTACCCACAGTACTCCTCTTGCCTGATTTCTCTCTGCCATTACTGCCCTCTAGCCAACCAGAACAGAATGCTATAGCACTTCGATTGCAGAGTAAAAATAACAAGAAACTCAGTTCCAATAAAATCGTACCAGGGCTCTGTGGGAAATACAAAAAGGGCTGATAAGCGTACTTATCTACCAGCAAGTAAATTTCCACAAGCCATAATTTTAAGTCCTTTTTCCATCACCATCCTGTGAAAGCCTTTGCCTAGTCCCAAGTTTCTCCTTTCTAATCTAAACTGGATTCAAGTCAGAGCACTAACTGCTAACCTAAAGTGTATGCATTCACAAAACTCTAGTTACAGAATGGCAAGAGGCTCCGAATCAGAGAAGTGCCACTGCTAAGAGCTGCATACACGTTCATCAACCAGGCCCCAGAGCCCGGTAATTTAAAGAAACAAATGGGCTGTAACAAAGTATAGAAACAACCAGAAGGGAGAATGAATTAAAATGCACATACAGAAAGACATCTTCACTTGGTGTCAGTTAATTTAAAAATAAACGGAGATAAAATGCTTCCAATGTCCTTACTGGTAACTTTCCTAATCAGGTTTTCCAAAGACATTACAGTAGAAGATAATTAACGTCATCAGAAGAGTTTGTTCTTTGAAATCCCAACTTTAACATCTGAGTGAAGCCTAATACTGGAGAGTGATAAAACAAGAAAATTCTGAAGGTTTAACTTGCTGACATAGAACAGTTGTCTTTGCTTGTTTACAGATTCTTCAAAGTCAAGATTTTCATAGTCACAAGCTGATGTTATAAATATTAGCTTAACACACATGGTATATTTAGCAAGTCTTTAAACCTCTCTAGTATTCCTCACTGCATCAGCTCAAAGAACATGGCAGTAATAAATAATACTAGTAGCAAGCAGCAATAGTAGTAATAGCAAGCTTGTACCACCCACAGTTTGACCTTGGTGCAAACAATGAAATGCTGTGACTTTGTAGTTTCTTACAAGTTTCACAGGAACAAATGAGGAAAAGGTGCTCTAGCCACCCTACCATTGACAGATTGCCGAAAAGTCCAGGATTTGATAGAATCAGAGGAGATTTTCCTCCTGTTCCCAGGATGGCAGACATATCTGATGGCTTCATGGAGCTTCGATTTAGTGCAGTAACTGAAAGAGAGAGAGCCTTTTCTGAAAAGAAAAAACTATTTAAGGCCACTATGTTCTATCAAGGAGCTTCAAAGAAAATCTTATAACAGAGATTGAAGTATTTATGAAATCCTGCTCAGTCACACAAAAAACAGACAAACCAACCTGATGGAAAAGTAACTTGCTCCTGCCCACCTTCATTTTCCTTCCATCAGAAGGCTTGTACCAAACCACAAATGCCAATTATAAAAGAAAAACACTTAGAAATAAGGAGGTCAATTATCAATAATGGAACGTAATAATCTACATATCTCATTACGCTAGGGTTATACAAACACCCTGTTAACCAAGCCTGGAGCATACTCAAGCCCGAGTTTTCCAAGTAGGGCACATATAAACATAAAAACAAAGTGTACCTGTTGTCATTTCAGTTCTTCCTCAAGTGCAGCAGCGTTCCAGATTGAAGTCTGAAGCAAGGTTGAAGGTGAGTGTATGTATGCACCAAATGTGTGACACACCTTCAGTTACTAAAGAGTTCATTGGTACGTTCACATAATGAGCATAAATAGCAATAACTTTCCAGTCACTCCTCCTCAGAAATTTGTCTCCAAAGCCTTCAAGCAAAAGGCACAAGTCTGCTCTATCAAGCACTACATCCGCTCCAAATACTCCTGCATATCAGTGCAGTGGCTAGTGTTCCCAGGAACATCTGACCCATGTTAAAAACGGAGACATTGCTTTGCAAGATGATAAATGCCCCATCCAATGGCAGCAGGGTGCTCCACCACAGCAGACCTTGATACAGCCCAAAGATCACAGAACTTGCACCAAGACAGCAGCTGCTTTCATCCTCTATTGACCACAAACAGGCTGGAAAGTCATCTAAAAATACCGGGTGCATCAATGCAGTGACAACCAAATCAGGAGCTAAGTCAGCAGCTGCAAAGAGGGAATGACACATAGTCCCAAAGTTTTGTTAGCAAATTTGGAGACAGAAGTGCCTGTACAGCTCTCAGCAGCAGTTTCTGATACCAAGATAGCTTCAGTCAGCCTCGAGATCATTAACATTTCCTTTTGGATTTGAGTACTGCTGGAAACAAAGGCATCAAAGATGCCTACAACAGCATATACAACCACAAAATAAAGAGCATGTCCAGGGTCTCCATCAGACGTGTCCTTATGATTGCAAGACTGTATCTCATCAGATGATGAGATGATTATAAGGGGGCAAGGTCATTGCAAACTGGTACAGGGACCCTAGAAGGCTTCATATCAATAGGTAGATTTGGTTTTCCATGCATCAGTTTCACACAGATCTAGAAAGCTGAAGAACCAAAGGTTTCTGTCCCAAGGTTAAGGTCCTTGTATTAGCACATACCTTGAATCACGATGAATAAATTTTCCCTAAACTCTTGAGATGTGAAAGTCAGGCATACTGAAGATCAAAGAGACAAATCAATTCCCAATCTGTAGAATTAGGATCATGGCTACTAACTTTAACAGTCTGACTCTGAAGTCACAGATCAAAGCACTTAAATTGTTAATGGGTCAACATTCTCCTCTCCTCCATGGGACTAGAAAATAATCACTATAAATCCGCCTACCCATATGATACAATGTACTCCAGGGTTAGGAATTTACAGGATGGCAAAAAAAAGAATTACGTTGAATAATCCTCAAATACAGTTCTAATACCCCATAATCCATAATTAGGAGCAAATTACATTAAAGGAAGCAAAAAAACCTTGTCCCCAGGAGAGGAGATAGTGGATGCACTTCACAAGAAGACTAAATGTTTCATTGTAGGAATGAGACTGTACGATGGGAACAGAAACAGGAGTGAAAATGCCAATGTTTTGTTTGTTACAGAATTGTCAGACAGTTTGAAGGAGAAGTAGCTCTAGCCTATGCAGCAGATGACACTTTTGACTCTTAGAAAATCTGTACAGAGCAGCAGCAAACGTAAAACAGAAGAAAGCCAGGATGCCAAGGAGAAATGCAGGGTTGTAATGAAGAAGCACAGAAGTCTTTGGATTAGTGCAGGAATGTCAAATAGCAAACCTTTTTAAGGACTGCCTGTCCACTCATAACGCTGTTGGAAGAAAGTTTATCACAAATCATAGCCATGTATATGGATAATTGTCAGTAGAGAAGTTTGCAGAGAAAATCATTATTCAGAAACCAGAAAGTCTCCTTCCGAAGTCTGTTAAAAAATAATGGTAGGTTTACAGAGTATATGCTGTCTAATAACATCTCCTGATGTAAACCTCTATGATGACCAGCCATCCAAATGAACAGAACTGCTCAACATTAAACCTTCTTGATCTATTTTGCATCTGTGATCTCTATTCTCACCTGACATCAACTCTCTATATTTTTGGGGGGCAGCTGCTGTGCGAGCAAACTGTACACTGCCTCTTACTGGAATTCTGTACCGTTGAACTTTCTGAAAATAGATGAAACAGAAACTTCATAGTGACAAAATCATGGCAAACTGTTAGGTCAACAAGCTAACTGAAATAAACATCTTCACCAAAGACAGGCAATGGTCAAGATGGTATACACATATTCTAATTTGAAGATAGAAGTGGGAAAAGAGCTACTCGATTTTGAAGTCTCTGACCATCACAGTGTGACACACAACGCCTCTCTCCCAAAACAACTAACACATCACCCATCTCCAAGCAAAGGAGGATGTGGAGGAGCAGCAGCAGGTGCAACCACCCTCTTGGAGCTTGCTAGAAAACACACTGGCTAGATGATGACAAAAAGAGAGGAATCCCTTATATAAATGCTTGAACAATGACAAAATAAAGACTGTAGGAAGACACTGTGACATGGAAAAGGGAGGTAAGCCCTGGTGATGACATGGAAATGCAAGGAATAGGCATGTTTGTTTATTTGAGCCACCAACTAGTGAGGGAGGCTCTTAGAGGATTACAGACCTTTCCACAGTATGTTTAGTGTCAATACTAGGAATAACTTGCAGTGTCACTGTGAGAGCTGTCAATGCTGACTGAATAGTAGCTCATGCTTGAGAAGAAGGCTTATGCTAACAGCATTTATCTTTGCTGCCGGCCACCAAAACAGAAGTCACTATATATTACACTAAACAAGAACAAGCAGGGGCTACACAGAACTTGCCAGGAACCCTGAGAAACCACAAAGAATCAGTCTCTCTGGAACTTGATATCTTTGCACCAGTGCCAGTTTGGGAATAATCTCCAACACACTCCTAATACAGGTCAGCTAATGCAGAACATGGGGGTTGAGATTTCAGGGCAATCTTACCCTAGCCACCACGTGTGGTTCCACAGCCTTTCTGTGAGGTGTACTGTATCATTTCTTCTCCTGCTAGTGGAAAAGTGCATTTACTGGTGCAACCAATAAATACACCTAGTAGAAAGGCCAGCAACAGAATTAGCCTGCCACAAAAACAAGGATGGAAAAATACCTGAAGAGACATTACATGACAGACAAGCTTGAAGAATTAAAAGCTACTGCAAAACCAAAAGAAGGCTATGAAAAAGAAGGAAGCACAACAAACTAGACTGATGACTAGAAAGGCAAGAATCAGTTTCAACGTGGTACTTGAGAGAAGCTGAAACGACACTGGACATGCTCTTGTGCCAAGCAAAGAAAACAAAGCTCAAACATCCTCCAAAAACTGAATGGCAAAAATCCATTGGCATTCAGCAATAGCAAAAATATATAACATATGAACATATATGTTGTTGACTGCTACTAGGTGTTTTTTTTCCATATTTATAAACGTATTTAACTTCAGAATCACACACTCACCAAGTAGTTGAGGTTGGAAGGAACCTCTGGAGATCATCTGCTCCAACCCCTCTGTGGCCCTTCACTGGACCCACTACAATGCATCTATGTCTTTCTTCTTATGAACTGTTATCAGTTACGAAGTCCAAGTATATTATTCTTTTAACTAAATACTACAGAAAGAAAATAGTCTTACCTGGCTGGCGAAGCAATGAACTTGGAGTTCGGAAAGTCAACTGGCCTCTGGGCGTCATGTTTCCAATAGTGTCATCCAGGGATGTAATAACTGATTAATAAACGCGTTAAGAAACACTCTCCTAAACATGCTTTTGGCTCTGTTCAATACCATTGTGAATACTTGGAAAGGAAAAAATATTTTGCCATAGCTCAAATATTACGAAGATTACACATCTTGTCTTTCAGACTAAAGCAGAAAGTCCCATTCATAAGCCTGAGTTAGGTCACAAAATGTTTCACCAGAAACTTAAAGCTGGAGGGCGAAAAGGGACACTGCAAAGTAAAGTTCAGAAACCTGAGCACAGCAGGTCTAGGACTCCTCACTCCTCATAACTGCTCAGATCAAAAAGAAAACTTTTGCCCCATGAGGAGCTGCTTTATGCTACAGGAACCATAACAAGAAAATCTGAGACTGAATGCATTTAAAAAACCAAGTTCTCTCTCTCTCTTGGTTCCAGGATGCTGATGACTTTAACAAAAAAGTCTCTGTTGCTCTACTTTGCTTCTTCCTGTCAGCAACTAGGTTCAGTGCTCTAGGTATGGTTTACTAAGAAGTAGCTGTGTAAAAGTTTCAGTATTCCATGTTACATCAGTGTTCAAGAACATCACAATTCTTAGGGACAACATAATCAGGGCCAATATCTCACTAGTTTTACTCTGCTTGCAAAAACCAGGAGGACAGGCAAATGTACTGGATTTCTTTGCCATCATAACCAGAAAAATACTATTACGTTAACTGTCAAATTAGACAATATCTTTTTCTTATTGTAAATAAGTGGGGGAAAAAATTCTGTGGAAATCTAAATCTATGTCTGTGCACTCCTCTTGCTATGACTGTGGAAGGAAAGCTAAGATACACTAAATAAACACAACACTCTGGTAAGACAACACATACAAAAGAGCATAAAGCCATACAATTAAGATAGAATGGAGTTAAGAAAACTTCATTTTTCAAAAACTCAGGGATGAAGTCAGCTGTGGCTCACACAGTTCTCTGGGCTGACATCAACCTGAGTTCCTAAGCCCACGAGAAGGTGTAGAACACCACACTACACAAATGTGATGGCACAAGTTTAGGAGATAGGCAATGCAACATCCCTGCAATCTTATTTAACCCACAACCGAAAGAATCTAAACAGAGCCAAGAACACAAGCATTTTGACAATCTCTTACTTTCTTTGAAGTCTAGTGAATAATCTTCTGAGCCATCACTATAATAGCTTTGACATGGTTTGAGACTACAATAGGGGGAAAGGGAGGGGAGAGATAAAACTCTATTCAGAGGAAATACTATTTTGTGAAAAGGCAAAGAATGGCATCTTTTGGCTTATCCCTAAGTTATTCTGTAAAGACAAAGTAACGTACTAAGTTACTGAAAAAGCAGCATTTTTCTAAATGAAACTCACCCAGATCTCCTAGTCACACTTTCAGTCAGTCGTTAATATCCTTCCCTACTGGTTTTTAGATACTGCAAACATAGTTTTGTTTTTGAACTTTTCTCCTTCTTAGTGCATGAAAATACCACACAGAAAACAGACTACAGAAGGGGAAATATGAAGCAGCTCAACAGTAAAATTTTGACTGCAGAATACCTTATAAATCAGATAACAATTTCACATTATATTCATATATTCCTCACTTTAAATGGGTATAAAAGAAAGAATAACTTACTGTATATTTGAAAACTGTTCTCAACATGCTTAAAAACAAAGCAGTGGTAAAAATACACACAGCTTGTGAACACAACAAGCAATGATTACAGAGAAGATTAAAAAGTCTTTACAGAAAAAGGATACTAGAAACTCTTTTCTGAGAGCTCTGCTTCCGTACAGGTCTGGCCATCTCTGTGTTGCGGGGGGATGACATGTCTCCAAAACCATTTCTAGAGAACAGCAACACAGACACAAAGTGAGCAAGTGAATCCAAGCAGAACGTGCAACAGGATTATTTTTTGTCGCTTCAAGTAACTCCACGAGCAGGAAACTTAAACAAAGCGTAAGTCATCTCCAGTTCCAGTACTGGTGTCCACTTTCCTCTACAGAGCACTCAGTACTTACTGCTCATCAGCTTGGGAAAATTAGTTTGACTGAAAAAACGCACTTTGCTCCTCCTACATGACAGACGTGTTCTTATTAAAAAAAAAAAAAAAAAAGCTAGTAATACATGCAATAGTACGAAATTCGATTTTGAATTGAAACATTCAATTGAAAGAACGACATGATTTCACTGTTAGACTTTTTTCTTCAGAATACAAATCACCACAGACTGAGAAAGTTCAGGCGTCTTGAAGAAGGGGGAAAAAATCGTTAACAACTCCTAAAAGGCAAAGGAGAAGCTACAGGCGGGCTGTGGAGGCCACGGCTGTGACTGCCGACACAGGCCCGCCTGCAGAGCGCCCTGCAAAGGCCCGCCTCAAGGACTGCCGCCTAATTAACAACTCCCGTTTAATCGATAAGTATATTCCAGAAGAACTCGGACAGGGTCAAAGCTCTCGGGCGACACAGAAAAGCCTTTGATGCCCCTCAGAAACGGGCGCGGTTTCCAGCCCGGCATGGGAGCGCACCGCTCCCCGCTCCTCCGCGGCCGCGCAGGGGGCCCTGTCACACCACGGCACACCCGCGACGGGACGGGACGGGACGGGACGGGCACCGGNCGCCAGCCCGGCCGCGCCGTGGCGGTGAGGGGAGCGGCCCTGCCCGCCTCTGCCCGGGCGGCGGCTGCGCTCCCCTGTCAGCCCCCGGGCCGGCCAGGGCAGCCCGCGGTAAGCGACGGAGCTTCAGAAAGGAAAAGGGAAAAAAAAAAAAAAAAGTAGTTTAAACGTTCCAAATGCTGTTCGGGCTCTCTCAGTCCACAGAGGGCAACTAATCCAATGCTCAAGAAATAATTTTCTTACACATTCAGCTGGAGCAGCACGCCTCCCAGCCTTCGCTTCAACAGGATGAGGCTGCTTCCACCAGTTCACAAACCTGTGTTTATTTCGCTTCCTTTCCCATTTCTCCCAGTGTAACTCAGCCTACAGGCACCAAGAAGAGAGCAGTAACCACCATGCAGGATCTCTCTCAACAAACCAACAAAATCACAAAGCTACCTCCTCTTCCTTCCCAAACTGGATTTTGCACACTTTTTAATGACAGGAAAATATTGTTACAACCCTAACACTACAAATGACACTACGACTGACATTAGTTCATTTACTTGTGCTTTAGTACAAGGAAAACCGTCCAAACTGCATTTTTAGTATAGGGATACAAGTTCTGAAAAACACTTGCAAGTTCTCTGGTGTATTTGGGGCTACAGCTACAGGGGGGTACTTTGCCTTATTTGCTTATTTAAATTCCTCATACAGAGGATGCATCTGAAAACAGTTGCAAAAGGCAGCAAAATTGCAAGACATCACCTGAAGTCCCATAGCTTGCTTAAGATGCTGATAAAACACTGTGGCACCCAACCATGGTGGCTGGCTGGAGCCCCTAACCTTGGAAGGCTTCACAAGTAGGGGGATGCTGAGAAGCCTCATGAAGACTGGGTATGCAAGAACACAGGCAAGCAGAAGACCCTTAAAGAGAGTAGATCAGGCACTCAGGAAATGCAGTTTTGGATTTAAAAACAAAAGTTGTCCTTCTATCATTTAGACTACCACAAAAGCCCAACTGAAGGCTATAATAACCTTCATTACAGCAGGAAACTAAAAGAATGTTAAAGGAACTATTATTATATCCTAATTCGGTACTACACATTTAATGGAATTTACCTCTCAACACATCCTTGCAAAACAGTGTAGCATTATTTTCTCTATCGTGCAGTGGGAAATTCAAAGTAATGCACAAATTAATATTGGTTCAATTCTTTGCCAACAGCTCAAGCTCTCAGGATAGCCCTTTCTCAGGGCAGAAAAGTGTAAACAAATGAGAAATGTAATGACAAAGAAAACACCTTGTTTGCGTGCTGCTTCAGCTTTATTCAAAGCAATGACAGATGAGAAAAAAGCAAAAGAAATAAGGCTGAAGAGAAATTAAAAGGGCAGCATGCATGCTTTAATAAAACAAACAAACAAACAAAACACAAAACAAACAAAAAACCCAACCCAACCCAACCTGTAAAAGGATATAAAAGACTTGGGGCCCTTCAGAGAATGTGTCTTAGGTATATACAAGCCTCTAAGTGCAGGCTGGGGAACCACCTTAGAGGCTTCAAGCTGGCTTTAGTAAGGGGGCAAGGGGGGTCTGTGTGAAAGGGCAAAAACCTGGAGGTGTGTATTTTTTCACTGGTGCCCCATTTCATATTTACCTAACGGGAGGGAAAGAGGTGGGGGGGGGGGAAAGAAGAAAAAAAGAACTGAAAGTCTCACACAAGCATCTTACACTTCCAAGAAGCAGAAAGGAATGCAAAATTTTCAATCAGTGATATAAAGGACTCCAAATTTAAATTTTTAATTATAAATTATACATCCATCTTACGTTTCACAGATTTGCGTCAATACTGATCCTAACTGCAGCCATGTTGTCAGAGTATCATGAGGACTAGCAATGCTCCATACTTAGAGGCAGGAGAAGCAAAGACAACTCAGCAGCTAGCACGACTAACACAGAAACATGGCATGTTTATCACCAACACCTAAGACTCCTCTGCACCCTACTGGCTTTCTGTGAGGTTCACGGGGTTTACAGGCTGTACTACGTTAAAGTTCAGGATATACTAGATTAAAAGCAAACAACTAAACTAACTCAAAACTCCAATTACCCTTTAGAAAATATGTTTTAATACAGACAGCTCACAAATCAAGTAAATTGCCCTAATGCATTGCTAAGCTGCATACCCAACAACCGCATCTACAAAATTGCAGTCTTAATTCAGAACCAGCAGAAGAGCACGACAAAGTCCTTGTGCAATGTGTGACAGCAGCACAACTGCATTAGGTACAAAGAAAACTGTGGAGTCTACGCTATACCATGCCTTTTTGTGAGAGAAAGAAGAAAGCTCATGGTTTAACCCATCTTTGCTTAGTTGAAACATTCCTGGAAGTGTGTATTTTTTCTCTTTTTAAAATTTAAATGTAAGGAAACTTTTTTCTAAAGCCAATCTCAAGAATTTAAGTGTTTATGTGCTTGCTTAGTATTAAAATACCTGTGTTGAGTCTCAAATTAATGTTTGCTGGGCGGGGTCTTACCCTAAACAAATTGATTCCTATGCCTACTGCTATTGAGGAAGCTTGGCTAAACCCCCCTTTTTATTAAAAAGGAAAAAGAAAGAGACAAATTTGTAACTGTAATTTTATTTGTATCTGAAAATCATGACAGTAGTGCCAGGGGTCTTTGTTGTATTGGGCACATTACAAGCAGTAGACCCAGTTAACGAGAGCTGGGATTTCACATGTAGATTTTTGTACTTAGTACGGGAGTGAAGTTACTGACGGCACCCTGCAAGATTTAGAAGGTAAAAATGCTACATAGTATGAAAAGGTGAAGTATACTGACCAAAGAAGGAACTGTAACTTCTACTGTCATTTCACTCAGTATCCAAGACTGAAGAAATGCACCCTCCTCAAGTTCATGGTAGCCAGAAGACTTTACATGAATTAATCAGAAATTACAATGTAATTCAAATGAAGTAGTTCACCCCAGCCACAACCTCAAAGAAAAAAAAATCCTGGTGGCAGTGAACTTTCTTAAAAGAACGAAGCTGTAGAGCTTGTTATTCAGCCAAACTAATATTTCTTGAGGCTGAAGTGAGTACAGTGGAATTAAGAAGACATTCCTTTCTCCATTCACAAATCTCTCCCTAAAGAACATCTCACTGAAAACAGGAAGCCATGCTCTGTTTGATGATTCAAAATTCTGAAAATAGATGGTTTTGGAGGATATTTAAAACAAAAAATCCAACCCCAAACAAGCCCCAAAAAAACCCCACCTAACACAGAAAAAAAGAAAAAGTAGTAAAATCCACATTTATCTGTTGTTTGAAGCCCAGATATTGCAACACTGAGAACAAAATCAAGACTACACAACTTTGCTTATAGTTCCACACTAAGAATGTAAAGTTTGCAACAAATAAGTATCATTCCAGAGTTTTACTTTATAGAACAGATAATTTAAATTAGGTTTAAGAATCTTCAAGTTGTTCATAAACCTTTCAAAGCAAAGCATAAGGTACTTGAAACTCAGAAACAAGAACCTAATTTAAGAGCTCAGCTTCTCTAATGGTACCTTAGAGAACAACATAAAACTGCATCTTGTTATGTATTTGAGCAACTTTTTATTTGCTTTTGTTCTCCTCCCCATATGCAGGCAAAATAAAAGCTATAAATTGAAGTATAGCCTACTGCTGCTGGGAAAGCAGTTTAAAATTGGACAAAAAGCTTTCTGTCTATGCTGATGCTTGGCTGCATCTTCATATTACAATTCAAAAAGTGCTACACAGAGCTGTATATAGATTACTATTTTTGACTATTCACATCTAGAAATAACTTTCTATTGTTGATATGTCTAAGCTGCAGTCCATCTAGAACTAGTACAGTATTGTGAGAAAACTTCCCCCCCTCTAAATTATTCCCCAAACTGGAAAAGATTAGAAAACTTGAGAAAAAACCTATCAAGTTTGATTCATCCATAGTTTGTTTAGCATTTTTAAAAAAGAAAATCCTTATCTTTAGTGTTCACTCGTGAGGAAACAGCAACTCTCAATTACACCAGAAAAGGGAGAAAACTGCAGTTTAATCCAAATTCCAGCAGGATTCTCCTCCCACCTCCCATTTCTAGCATTGCAATATCAATACACATTATGGAACAATATCTAACTCTACAATACTTTTCCACAAGTTACCTTCTCTCATGCAGAAGAGCAGTGGTAGTCTGAGCTTACAGCGTGTTCGGACACCTGAAAACATCTTGCAAAGTCTCAAAATATTTTTCTCAGTTTGGCAAGTAGACATTCATTTCACAGAATAATTTGAGGATGAAGGGCATTAGTGACAAGGTGAGGTATAACAAATAAATTTATACTGACAGGGAAGAGTCCTAGTAGGAAGAATGCAATTCCATTAAATAATACTTCTCAAGTTCAGGACATAAACATTACTTTTTCCATAGAAATCTTGGACATTTAAATACTGGCATGTACCAATTTCAGATTAGGGTGGAAATAAAGCAGTCACCACCTTTGTGTGCACTGTAAGCATAAGCTAACTTTACAAGCAGTAATACATGTGTATTAACACTGAATTTGGAAAATTACTGTATCAGTTCTCAAGATACAAATTATGCAATGTTTTTATCCAAAACTTTGTGAGAAGTGTTCAGTTTCTGTACAAGTAGTTCAAGTGTGAACTTCTTAAGCACTGGTACACAAAGCAGTTATCCTGAAGATATATAAGGGTTTGTTAAAAAATTTCAGCAGACAGGATTCTTTTCTAGAATTGGTAACTGCTTACATAGTTCCAATTCCTGTGGGGAACTGGATGTTCACTTCCTCAGCAGGAACAGCTTCTTATGCCGTAATTGCTTAGATATGAAGAAAATTCTTTCATGTGTTTTCCCTTACACTTCATGTCCATCACTTCCTCAGCATTGTTTTATTATGCATCTTCCCTTTAACAACTGGGGCATTACTCCCTTGAAGCCTGGCTAAGTTTTCAAGGAGACAAATACTGTTTTTTAGGTATTATCTGGGGTATGATGTGTTGATCTTACAAATCTGGCCTAAGTTCTAAATAGAGCAGAAAGTGTATTTCACTTTTTTAGCACAATCTTTAGTTGGTGAAGACTGGAGTTTATGAAAATTTTACTTTCCTGGTGTTTGATCAAAATGACTACATCTAACGCTGAGTAACTCTACATTTACTATTCCACAGAGCAACCAAGAATGCTTCAATACAGAGCTTTCAGGGTAAAGCCTGACGTTGCCTGTAATCAGTACTCCTTGGCTGGACACTGAGAGCAGGGCAGGGCACCCTCTCTGATGTTACCAAAGAATTTTCTCTCCCTCCTACCCAATGCCATCTGTATAGCTGCCTGGAAAAGAAATATGTTAAAAAGAACACAGATAAAAAGACAATTGGGGCATAAAAGTGTTATAAGACCTGAATAAGTAGAGGTTGAAAGTGAAGGGAGGAGAAATACTGATTAGCACATCAAGGAGGAAGGTACCTAGTGAAAAAGGAACTAGAGCATCCAGTGCTCCAGTCTCATCTACTCTGGGGACCAATCAGGATGCAGAGAGCACCCAAAAGAGATATTTATGGGGATCATCAACCACATGCTCTGGTTTCTAATGATAAATGAAAAGGAATTTCAGTCTTAACTCTGACTCTGCACAGTGAAAGAGTGTGTTACTTCCAGTAAACAATGGTGATGACCGATGAAATCACCAGCAGGAAGGATCAGCTGGGCTCCTTAATTCACTTTGGGCAAAGTAAACTATCTCAAAGCTTACAGGTATTAGCTAACCTAATCTGATTGAATTTGCAGGAATGGATTAAAACAAGCTCTGATAATTCTGTGCCAGAGAAACAGGAGGTACCAAGTATTTGGGTGTGACATCAATTTTCAGCAGCACAGCCAAGATCAGGAAATCATCCACAGTCCACACATTCCACTTCACAGTCCAACTGCGTTAACAGATATTTACAGTGTGCAAAACTCTACACTCAATACTGCAAGAATGCTCTTCTGCAGATTTCCTTGAAACCAAACAAATATGGTTTAATCATGCAGAAAAATCATA
>VZTV01072093.1:8807-22371 GCA_013400875.1 Anhinga rufa | reverse complement strand
CCCAGCACGCACAACCTGCTCCTTGCACCGGCAGGTCTGTCTATGCTGTTCCCTCATCCAAATATTTTCAGCTTCCCATGACTGCTGTGCCAGGGTTACTTTAGATTACGAACTTTTCTTAACACAAGCACTGCATACACCTGGAGTGCCTGGTTAGACCAGTGGGCAGTATGGTAAACACATTAAATCCACACACTGCCTTCAGCCTGTCTGCCTTTGGAAAATTCCCTCTGCATGAAATTCTCCCCATCCCCACTGATCATTGTTTTAATTTAAAGGGTTTTTTAAAGGATGTGATTTTAATGAGTGCAAGGCTCAGACCAGAAACACTGTATTTCTTTCTCCTGAATGATGAAGTAGGCACTTGGACTCTCTGCATTGATTTCTAATCTGCCATTTCATACTCTTGACAGTGAGCCCTGGAAACCAGGTTCATTCGGCTGTACCGTGAAGGTTTCCATAAATAAGAGTAGCTGAAGCTGGTTAGGCCAAAAGGGAGGACCTGAATATCAGAGTCACAACCCTTACTCAGCGTACATCTCCAGCACAGCCAACTGGGTAATAATAATAACATTAACAATAATAACTATGAGAGAAGCCTTGTACGGACTTTCAGAACAAGGAACTCAAAAGTGGAGCTCTGCTCCTCAGGATGCATGCAGGACTCCCTTCCCAGGGAGAGCAGAATGATCGAGAGGCAGGAAATTAAAATGGCATGGATCTACTGATCAGAAATGCAAATTCATGGGGACCGCAGCAAGTAGGCTCATACTCAGATGCACTCCTGAGCATACATGGATTTTGTCTCATACACCATGTGCACCAAAGCCATGGCTGGGAGATAATCCTGTTCATTTCCTTAGAGCCTATCTTCCAGAAAACACTCCTATATAGGCACGCTGCATTCTCCGAACAGTGCAGCAATTGTACTACCTTCCAGCAAACCTTGGTTTAGGTTTTGGATGAGAAACGCCTATAATTAAGTGACAAAAATCTTCCTTTCCCAGATGCAAGGGAGACCTTTATTATTTGCTGTTAGAAGGCAAAACCTGGGTTTTTCATTTCAGGTACTTTTGGTTCAGAGATCAAGAAACATACACTCCTCTTCTTAAATAAAGACACTTCAGAGATTTAATTCCCGTGCATTCTGATGAGCCACCCATGTGCACACATCAGCACACACCAGCTCTCTGGGTCTGGCTGTCTGCAGAGCCATCAGTGTAGGTGCTCTTACCCAGCTCTCAGCCACCCTCACACCACCCACTACTGTGATTTTTGTGGAGCCAGAAATATTCTTTAGATTCATCCACTGCTGTAAAGTCAGAGCTGTAAAGTCAGATCTTTTCCTCCTTTAAATGTGACTAGCTATTTACTCCCTAACAATTCTGCTTCAGAGCTGATTTAGCATTTTTATTGGAATGTGAAAGCTCTTAAAAGAAGAAAAAAATCTAATCAGGCAGAAGAGATAGAAAACTTGCTGAATTTTTTCTCCCCCCTTTGCACCCCTTCAATCCTATCAAAAGCACATCTTCCATTCATTGCTTCCCGATGTCATTATGACAAGCGGCTACAAATCAATAGCAGAAGCAAAGGCAGGCCTAGCCCGCACTCACCAAGTGATAAAGATTCACTCTCAACCCCGATTTGCTAATAGCACATAATAGCAGCCATTGGCGCCCCGCATTAAATCATACATTTCACTCTGCGTTTATTATGGGATTTTTAAAACTCCTCACCAAATTGGATTTTCTCGACGGTCTCTAATTTCCACATTTATCATTTAAAATTAAACTCCTCTGTGGGGAGGGGGTTGGGAAAAGGGGAAGGAAGAGAGAAGCCATGCAATTCTGTATTTTCCTCTTTCTTTTTTATGAAAACCCATAAATAATCCCAGGTATCATTGCCATCAACCCTGAAGTTTTATATATATAAAATACCAGAACTTAGGGTAGAATAGCTTTGGGACTCAGCTTACCTTCATGCAGCCCTGCTAAAGAAGAGGAAATTAAAGAGGAAGCATAAGGAAACAGATTTTAAATAAGAAATCCAATAAACAAAATAGTCAACAAAGTAAGGTGGTATGAAAAGCATTACGGAAAATTACTGTGGATTTCCTCGGCTGGAAGAGCTAAGTAGCAAGGAAAAGATGGACCAAAAAAATTTTTAAAAACCCAACAAAACACACACAAATAAAACCTTATTATCTCTCCTCAGTTCACAGAAAATTTATTTGACAAATAAAGTGAAAACTTAACAGCAAACTCATCTTTAAAGCAGATTTGTCTTAGAACTCATTTCCTTGTGATCAGGACCAATGAAGAAAGCGACATACATGAAACCATTGTTCTTTGAAATTTATTATTTCATCCCATTCATCCTACAGGTGCCACTATGTGTAAGGCTACTGAGCAGATAATGATGTTTAACAGCATCTACAGGGGCGTACACAAGTTTGTAAGCCATCTGGCACCTGATTACAAACAGGCGGAGGCATGGATGGCAAATGCTCTCTGAAAGAGTCCCCAGGAGGAGGCAAAGATGACTCGGGTTTTGTTAGTCTGTGGCCATGCAGACAGTACAGTCTAACCGCCTTAGTTATGAGGCCAGTTGCATGGCTCCAACAAACTATTTGGAAATAGGCTCTTGCCCACTGGTACAGATAAACTGGGATTTTTATAGTTCAGGTCAGTATAATCCTATGGTATTTCTTAGAGGAGTGCAGCTCCTAGCGATGTCTCAGATGCAGATGCAGGCTGGCCACTGCTTTGATCACTGTGAGCAGACAATTGTGCCAAGTGGTGTGTTTTCTTTAGCTGATGCTCCAGCTGAGAGGAACTCCCTGTTCAGAGCACCTTTGCCTAGGCAGCAGAACACGAGAGCAATTTTGCAGCTGTGCAGAAAGACAATGCAACAGGCTGGTTTTCAGACTAGGAAACTTAGAGATCATTGGTCAACTGGTGCTTTGGTTCCACCAAAGCCGGTTTGCAACTTCACATGCAAGTAAGCTGATGGGCTGAACTCCAGAAAAGAAAAAATACAATTACCTACATCTGTCTACTGTAGGGGAGCCAAAGGAAAATGAGATACAGGACCACCCTGTTCTAGAGGGAGAATGGAAGGGATGAAGATGTGGCTGCAACCAGAGCGGATGCTGCTGCTTACGACCGCAGTGCAATGGGTGTAAGAAGCACACACTGTGAGAAACCTTGCTGGGCAGACCCTTGGAGAACCTCCTGCTTTATGAGTGGATATGAATGATACATCCTATGATGCGAGTGACCAGAGGGCTGTATCAGGAGAGAAGTGATCAGGGAACACCCTCTACCTCCTCCCTGGTCCACTGCCAGTACGAGACACTTGTTCAGAGAACATGCGTGACAGTTATCGCTCCTACACCAAGCAGAGGTCTGCTCAGCTTGCGAGTATTGAGGTCCAGATTCTTCCACCTGTCTTGGCCTTGAAAGAAGCGTCCAGATCCCAGGCTATTTGAAGCACTATATGTTAAGACATGAATTTGAGTCTAATGTGAACAAAGGCCAGTGACTTCTGAAACAGAAGGTGATGTGATCATGGCATGGTGAATTAAGCTTTCACTGCTTGTGATCTCCAACCATGAGATGTGAATTCAAGCAGCCCTCTGTCTAACATCCAATTAGTACAATCACCTCAATTCACAAACTACTAAGCAGTTTAACTAGGACTCTGCTTAAAAGGACTTGGAATATTTTTGTTCTGGTAAGTTTTGTTTCATTAAAGAGCTCTTAAGGATAAAATTCCTCATGAGGTCTTGCCAGTTCAGCTGCTACTCATCAACCATATCACAGGCAACACTCCAACAGCTTGTGGCCTTTTTGCAACGGCATCAATGTCATTCTGAATCCCAGCTGAACGCAGGGGCAGCTTCTGTTTTACTCTAAAATGATCTCTTAAAACTTACGGCAAAAGTCACAAAATTCTGGAGCCTCTCCTTTGAACTGTTTATCTGTTACCCTAAGCATCTGCAATACTAGCAAAGGCTGGCAAGTGTAAACGCTCCTGAGAACTAGTCACTTCTCACAAAGCAAAAGAACATCCTAGCATGGTTTTTCCCTCCTTGAAAGTGCTGGTAACTTTCAAGAAATACAGCGGTTACAGGTATCAAACCTGAGCATTGGCCACCACTCGATTTAATGAGTCACAAATTGGATCTCTGGTATCTTCACAGGAAGCAATGTATGTTCTTCCATCTACAGCCAGAACACGAATCTGGCCAATGCAAAACTGAATCGCCATCTTCTTTCACTAGAGAAATCTGTTTAAAGTTAGACCATCAGTAAGAGTTAATCTAGGAACAGAGCAGAGGGAAAGAATGCAATATTTTATGTTAAGAGCCTTTTTTACTTCAGTTGTCCCATACAGTAAAGGGGAAAGCCTCAGCAAAGACAGACTTCTCACTTCACAGTAAGTAATTTTAAGGATGTGCTGGGGTCCCATTTCTTTTTCTTTCCCCATCCGCTTTTCTGTGGCCTTGCCAATTCAGTTTGAGGCTTTCTGCTACCATTTCTTTACTTCTCAGTTCTGTACCTATATTCAGGCATATGAACAGTCCCCAGGTGCTGGTCTCTTTGGGAGATAGCTGTGAACACTAACCCTTCCAATGCCTCCCATGTATAGTCGCACTGTTTCTTACTGCTCCAGAATCCGAAACATCCTGTGGTTTATTGATCCACCTAACCACACTTTCCCACTGATCTTTATCTTTTGCATTCTTCCTGACTAGTGCATCAAAACAGGAAGCGTGTAACACATCACTCTCCACCTGACCTGCAAGGTTTTCATACCACATAGTCAAAATTCCCTGACAGCCACCGTCTCCCCTTCAGTTGCAACTGATGGAAAAGTATCCTGAACTCAGTATCATGAATTATCAGGAGTAATTCTGCAGCTCTTGAATAGAACAAGCATGGTGACAATGAGGGTGGTGAGACACTGGAACAGGTTGCCCAGACAAGTGGTGCTTGCCCCATCACTGGAAGTGTTCAAAGACAGGTTGTACAGGGCTTTGAGCAACCTGATCGAGTGAAAGATGTCCCTACCCATGGCAGAGGGGCCAGACTAGATGATCTTTAAATGTCCCTTCCAACTGAAACCATTCTGTGATTCTATGACTTCAGAAAACGGTTGCTTCCATCCTGCCCCAAAAGGGATCTAGTCCTTGTGGGGGGGAATAGTCCAAAAAGGAACAGCGAGTTATCTGTGAACACCTCATTTAAGAAGGTGTTCTTGAAATGGACAGCAAGGTCTACAGGATACCCTGGAATAAAAATGATTCAAAAAAGATTTCTTAAGAGCAATGCCACAGAAACACGGTTCCAACAGTTCTGATGGTTAGGAAATCACATCCTGGGTTAGTACTTTTGTGGTAAGAATATGACAATAAGAAGGGGATCTCATTTCTTTGTTATAAACTCCAAGATTTGGATATTCATCTACAGAAAGCAAATCTATCTCTGCATGTGTAAACAAAAGCACGGGTGCGCTCCTCTTTCAGCTTGAAGGGGATTGCCGGTTAACCAGGTCTAAATTCTATCTGACCCAGCTTTGCACAGATTTCCACAGTTCCTGCTGGAGTAAACTTTGATCACTAAGACCTTTTCTCTGCAGGAATTATTTTCCCCATGAAACTTCCCAAACTACAGTCTGTACAACATGTTTTAAACTCATTTGTTCAGACAGTTCACATTTAGAAATGATGGTATGTACTATAGTACTTCATGCACGCTTTGGGTTAATAAAACAAAACAGATCAAGCCTTTAAATTATCTACCTGTGTCAATAACAACAACAAAAAAAAGCCCAGAGGTTATGGCATTAATTGCTACTGCAGAAAATCCTGCATTATCAAACCATGGGACAGCAAAAGATCTATGTCCAAGCCCTGTATTGCCATGTTCGTACATCCCAGATGAACACTGAACATCAGGCTGCACAGGGATGTCTTGCACTCTTTCCTGTTGGCGCTAAGGCACTTCATAAAAGAAACTGAATAATCACTGGGCTGATGTTGTAGCCCAAGGGTCAAAGTAGTACCTGGAACATAAAGCAGTCAAGTTCAAGCCATTACTCCAATGAGCACTGAATGACTTACAGAAATGACATGGCTGCAACTGAACAGACTGCAAGAGGCTCATTCCAGGAGAGCCAGTACCCTGACAGCCGCAACACTCGCTCAGGACGTGCAAGGCAGTGACACCAGCCCTGGGTGTGAATCGGGCGAGCATGGGTGCTGGCATCCCACAGCGGAGGCAAGCCAAGGCAACACGTCTATTCTTTCAAATCTTTGCATTATGCTTCTGCTTCCACCAGCTGCTCTTTCTCCATTCCCGCCTTCCGAAAAGAAACTCAACCCCTCTGCTCCTCAGGTGTACATTTGGGCACTCCATAAGGCTCCTTCAAAGCCTGTATAGGCTGTGTTTCACAGGTATAACCATCCAGCAGTGCAGTATCAGCAGAGTTTTTGTTCAGACTTCGCAAGACTGTTGTGTAGACACACAGATTGATTTGTAGGTTTACAGCAGAAAAAAATAAACAATGCTACAACTAAAAATATCAGAATCTTAATGGTTAAAAATCCAAAAGGCAAATAGCCTTTTTAAAGTCCTCATCGTTTAAAAGAGCTTAGGATCAGCAAAAATGTAAGATGGCAAAAGCTCCCCAAAGTTTGCTTTTATCCTTATTTTACCACAGCAAGTAAAAGGTTTAGCAAAAAACAAATAAAACAGGACTTCCACAAGTTGGCTTCTTAAGCTTTTTAAGATTGTTCTCCCAGTGCTGGTATCAGTGGGATGAGGCATGGCAGCCAGCTCTTCCGGCCTGTCCCCTTTGGGACAAACGGACAAGATGACAGAAAACAGAAGTTGTAAACTGTTCTTATTTTCCTACCTCATTTGAGGGCACGCTGAAAAAAGTTTCTCCTTGCACTTTATTAAGGGACAAATTCTGACACAAGTCTAGGAAGAGCCAGGTGCTCTCTGAGCCTTAACGAACCAGTACCTGATGGGACCTATACCAGGCGCGTTAGGCCAGGGAAGGGAGACTGAAGACTGGAAACCTTGCTGGCACACAGCACTGAGTTTCCTTTTCACACAGAGTGGCTTGCACCATGATAGTCAGTAGCTTCTAATCTTTTTCTGTGAATGATCTCTAGTATTGAAGTTTAACGTGTAAATAATCTGTCACCCAGAGGCTGCAAGGATGCTGAGATTCTGCATCCTCCTCCGTGGAACTAGGACAGTGAGACACTCGAGCTAACATACCTTGGCTCTAGCTAAGCCAAGAATTAGACACAGGGCATTTTCAGCATCATATCCTCAGCGTTATAATTTGTTTCTTTCATTCTGTCAGTGCTCAAACTTGTTGACCTTCCAATCATACTTGCCCTTTCTATCCTCATCTTCGCTTTCAGGGAGGATAGCAGTTTTATTACAGGGCAATTGGGAGTGTTCTTAGTATAGTCATTTGTCCGAGGCAGTTACTGCATTACTGTTACTGATCAAACAGTAACAGGGAGCCAGGACTCGGGTTAAGTGGCATTCCTACTTTTGGAATGCTGAAGGCCAAACAGAGGCACATTAGCAGAGCTATGAACAACTGCCTGCAAATTGAAGGCAACTCTGCTTACCGACTGCCTATGGGTTCTGGCTGGGGCAAGCCTCAATGTTAAATACATTTATGCTGAATTGTAAAGAAGCTAAAGCAATGTTTATGCTTTCTGAGAAAGATGAGAAGGTGAACAATGTAAGGAACAGGGGTAAAATGTATGAGTAACTGCCAAAGTGATAGCTTCTGCAGTGCTTGAGTTCAAATTGATTCACTGCCATCTTCCTAATATAAGGAGGGATATTTTAGCAGGACAGTCTGCCATAGCTGTTGAAGAGCTGTTCAATGCTTCAAAACAAAGCTGTAAATGCCCTCAAACAGCTTAAAGGGAGGTCTACCTGAAAAACATTCATTTAAAGGAGCCAGACCCACTTTTGACCGGTACAAAGCCCAGATTCTCTCTAGACAATAAAGATCACCTGGACTTCCATATCACTCATTGCAAGCAAAAAGGTATGAAAGGTCTCATCCAAAAACTGTGTCACCACGTTAATGCTATGTCCAAACTAACAAGTCCTGCTGGGCACCAGTGTTAGCACAGGTTGTGCCCTCCTCTACCACCATTGTGTGGCTTCCAATCACCCCAAAGAGCGTGCAGTGCCTGCTCCTGTCCTCCTGCAATACACCAGGTAGACAGGAGTACATAGGAGCTGGTCTCACAGTGTAATAATATGCAGATAGAAATGGAGACCTGTACCTTTAAAGTTCTAAAGCATTAAATCACTGATGCAGAGTTGCAATTATATCAAGTTATTCTGCCAACATGAATCCTGGAGATAAATATCCAAACCAGCAAAGCTGATTAGTAGTGTGGGAGCTCCCTGCATGCTCCTTCAAAACACAATTAAAAAGAGTTTTATTCAGAGTAACACAGGGGTTATAGGGTCAGAAGAGTTTCCATTTCAAAAGGCAGCAGAATACAAACTAGCAGGAAGGGGAAAGTAAATTGCCCATATTTTGTGCTAGAAATATCATGGGTATTTGAGCAGCTGGGCTTTAATTTCTTACCAAAACTTTATCTTACCATTTCTGAGGAAAACAGAAAAATCGGTGCAAAGCCACTGTGATGGTATGGTCTGTGAATGGTGAATAACTACTGTTCCACCTACAGCAAGTACAGATTCTGCCATCTTGCTTCAAGCTTTGGGCTTCCCCATCGATCCTTACAAAGAACAGATAGTAATCCTTTTGATTTTCCACATTTTAAAACTTATTATAATTAAAACAGAAAAAAAAAAAGATTTAAAAAGTGTAGAGGAAGCTCCAGCAAATAGTCTTCTTGGCCAGTATTGCTTTAAGAAGTCAAGAATGCAGTCTCCTAAGCCAACAAAAAAAGATAAGTATTTTCCAGTGTTTGGCAGTCAGCAATTCATTACCTTGCCCCACAGTTCTTTTTGTGGTCCAGTCTGGTTGTAGACAGCTACCTTCCTGTAGGCTTCCTAGAATGAGACTGCTTTTACTAGATTTTATATATAAATTTTAAACTGTAGAGATGTGCAGAGTTTCTGTGAAACGTGGTTCTGCACAAAAACTTTGAAGATTTACTTGGATATAGCTTAGAGAAGAGCTGTTGGATCTAACAGAAGCCAGCTAATACCAAATAAAAAAAATAATGCCTAAACATCAGTCAAAGCAGCATGGACATTGACTTCATCTAAATCTGAATGATGGATAGATGTTGCATTGTCAACCTTATTTGATATTTCCAGAAGCTACTTGGCTTTCCTCAGACCACTGCAACTTTGTCTCCATCTATCTGAAGGCATCTGGAGGGTAAGATCTTTCCTCAATCACTGTCAAAACAACAGGCTTCTCTTTCATTTCCTAGCTTTAGTGTTAATATAAAGGTAGAAGCAAAGAAGGACTTTTCTCCATAGTTTCTCTCTCTCTCTCTAGATATCTATAGAAATGAAACAATCCTTTTCTGAATAGACCTGTTTCCAAAGCCTAAAGTCTATCTAAATTAATCTGTCCTATTACGGGAGCCCAAAGAAACATTATTATTAAAAAAAAAAATCCAAGATGAAGCAGATCCCAGGTTTTTAGGAAAAAAGACAAATAAGGCTGGTAACTTGCACTCAAGCTTTTGTGGTCATGCCCTCTCCCTACCCCCCCACCATGTAAAAGCTTTATGAGTACAACCTGAAGGATGGGGAGCAGGGAGGAAACAAAATTATTTCAACTATTCACTCTTCATATTTTGGAAGACGATTAAGTTTTGTGATAGTTTTGAAGCCAAAAGGTAAAAATCATCTCCTACCATACAGCAGTTTCTCTTCACATACTTCACATACTCCTCCCCCATCAAGACAACTAAGTATGTTAGACTCTCCCAGAGGACGCAATTTTCCACATATTCTCAAATACCTTTTCTTTACTATTTCAGATAGCTCCCACTTACTATTGGTTAAGCTACCTGTGCTCATGCACTTTTAGAGTAAATAAAAATGGTTTTATAAATAATCAAGCCTGTTCTGCTTTATCAAAAGCCTTTTTTCCCCTTTTATAACTCATAAGAAAAATATAGGCTAGTTAAATATTTCTTTTAGTAATCAGACTTGTCTGTTAAAAAAAGGGGGGGAAAATTAAAATCACTATAGAAAATACTGTATGCCTCCCTATTAGAAATGAGATAGTTTAGCGTTATGCACTTCTGACATTAAGTTTTCTAGCAAGATAAAACCTTTATCAGCGGTTAAATCATTGCTAATTCCTTTGGTTAGCAGCAGGAAGATGAAACCTGAGATATGTTTCCTCAGAAAAGAGAGTTGTTTTCTTTTCCTTTTTATTACAACCTTAAATATATTGTCTTTGTTCCTAAAGTACTTAATCTACATATGCATTCATAAACTATGAATGATTAATTATACATACTCACATATATAATATTATATATTATAGATATACTTAATATACATTATTCTATTGCATAACCTTATGGTTTAATCATTTTTATACTATAGCATTACCTGACACAATGTTGCCTAGGATTAGCACTGCAAATATTTTAAAAATAAAGCTGAAGTTACATTAGCGATAGTAAAATGTCCTTACACTTGGTTTACTTAACATACCAATGTAATATTAATTGCTCATCTTACTCTTTGAATAGAGATCATGTGCCTTTTCACCTTAAGCTAGACTGCTATAGACTTACTTGACTCTGATGTCCAAGGTCTAAATGCTCTCCCATTTTTTAAAGAAAACAACAGAATTTTAACTGGCCGTCAGAACTCTGTTTTTGTTTGTATGCCCAATTAGACATCAGTGATAATGAGAGTCCAAGCGCCTTATTATTAATGCTTCCATAGGACTGAAAACATTCTGAACCTGGAGACACAAGAAAATACATGAAGTGAAGGTACAGGACTAGCCCAGCTCTCCAAGAATACTTTTCCCCTGTCCAGCATGCAATGTTCCCATGCCTGATCAGCTTCAGCTCCAAGTGTTTTGTTACTGTTGCTCTCTGCAGAAGAACCACATGCTTCTTAAGCCAGCTTGCAACAGTTTCTGCAATATGCCTCAGACCAGTTTTACTGCTCTAGTTCAAGGGACATCCCACATTCAGAGTAACTTGGTGGATGCTAACTAAGAGAAAAATGGTAATATTTGGCAGGAAGCAATCCTGTAGTGAAAATGTTACTTGGCTTTTATATATGCTAATTATTTCATGGGATGCAGAATACGTAAATTTATGTACCACTTTTTAAAGAAGTTGCTTTCTAAAGAAAGGTTTCATTTCAGTAATGTCATAAGCCTGAATTCAAACCACAAAAAGCATGACATTCCCAGATAAGGTTGCAAAACCCCATCCCTGTGTCTTTCTCCACAGCCTCGCCATGTCAGCATACCAAAACCACATATTCAGATGCTCTGCTGCTTCCTGGTGCCTGCATAAGACCTGGCCAAGATGCAACACAACAGAACAGCTGAGCTTAAGTGACAGCCTTTGTTCTTAATTTCTTGGAATTTGTCAGCCGCAGTGAGACAAACCGGGTTTTGTACTTAATTTCACAGAACCTTTCTGCCCCCCGCCTCCTGTTCTGCAGCCTACAACTATTGCTTTTCCCACGGTTACTTCCTGAGCCCTGGCCCTTGGGAAAGAGAACAAGAGGCAAAATGTTTACATGATACAGACTTGTCACAAACTGCACCCTGCCAAAGGTTTGGTAGCGATGTTCTTGCTCTCAGTCTAACCAATGCTGAAGATCTTCAGAAGTTTTCATTTTTAATCATACCAATCAGCTTGTTTTTCAGACCAGTTAATCGAGACACCCACATCCAGTGGATGTCAGTAGGGCAACATATTGTTTTTCACCCAGAGAGCAGAGCCTATTATAAATAACACTAAAACCTTTGTGAAGATGACTGTCCTCTCTACAGCTTACAGCCTAGAGGCTTCATTATTGCATTGACCATAATTCAATTCATCCCTTCCTAAAAGGTCTATTTCTGCAACCAACCCCCACCCTTGAAAATACGTCCAACTAATAATTTCCGATTAATGCAGTCAATTACTAACTCTCCCCCAGCCCCTTACTATCACCTGATTGGGCCAGAATGGAAAGGAAGCAGCAACTAACCAGGGAGGAATAGAGGTAGGGGTAAAATAGCAATAAAAAGTAATTACATAAAAATGCTAAACATATTACATCTGTTAGTTTGCTTAGCCCAGTGGGCTTGACAATTCCAGGTTTTTGCCATTGTCCATGCTCAGACAGACAAGAATAAGAGAAACAGGGAAAGGATCTTTCAATAAGATTATTAAATCAGTGCATGAAAAATAAGTCGTCATTACATTGCAAAAGGGAGAGAGAAACTCGCTGAAATTTCTTTCTGCAGATTTGCCTTTGTGATCTGCAAGGTGCTGTTCTCCTGCTTACACTCTGTTGCCCTGGCAACGTACTCCTGTAAAATAAAGATTATTAAAGCGCATATGATTATTTGGCTGCACAGTGAATGAGGCAGCCGCTTCTGAAATTCCTTATCAGAGAAATTCAATTTTAGGCCAAATTGTGTTTTCACTGCCTCTCAGCTTCTCCCTCCCCCCTGCAATACCAATAAAACCATCATCTCCCCAGCTATACATGATATTTTTTTCACTAACTCTTTCATGCCTTTCCTTTCCCATTCCAGGTTTTATTTTTACTCGTCAAAGCAGAATGCTTTTCCCAATTTGTAGAAGGTTTTCTTCCTTACAGGCTTTTTCTGGCAGCTTCAGCCTTTTCTTCCCTGCACATGCAGCTAGCATCAGTCAGCAGCTTCCTCGCACACTGAAGAAGCGGCAGCAGCAGCAGCAGCGAGAAAGAATGTTCCCTCTTCAGTCCACGCTGGGTGTGTCGGTGCCAGATCCCTGGCTGGGGGAGCCTGGCAGATGAGGCTCAAGCGTGGAGGGGTTGCTTGAAATATCACAAATACACAACTGTCCTTCACACCACGTGCTTCCTCACGGACCCTAATCAGCTTTAGAGGTCTTGGTTGCCCCTGCTTGCAGCTCATCTCAAAACATCTTTGGGGAGCTGGTGGCCAGCCCATGGAAATTCCCGACTGATGTGTTTTACGCATCAGTCACTAGCAACCCAGCAGTGTGCCACAGCCATCCCTTGCCCAGGCTAAGGGAATCCTCCGGCCTCCCCGAGTGACACCAGCAGGCAGCCTCTGCAAGGAGCACATTAGCGTGGCCAAGGCAGCAGATGTGCCTCGATGGGCTGATCTTGCCAACATCAGATAAATCGACGACAAAGAGGCTCTTTTCAGGCTCCTACCCCTAGTATTGTTACACATAGAGCACCGCGTGCAGTTACTGCCCTGGCGCACACCATGGCTGTACCCGCAGCGGGCGGCAAAGCACAGCGAGGGCCAGGCACCCGCCTTCCCGCCGCATGCCCCGTCCTGCGTGCGCCCCGCCATGCCAGGCAGCTCCCGT
>VZTV01072092.1:0-20649 GCA_013400875.1 Anhinga rufa | reverse complement strand
CGCTCACCCCAAATGTCATGGGGCAACACATATAAGCAGCTGTGGTCTTAATCTGCTTAATAATATACTTTCCATATACATCAACCATCATATCTGGGATTTTCTGAGCAGAGAGCCTCCTAACAGATGGCATCAGGTAGCAAAGTCTTGTGTGTTTTAAAGCTTCTGACTCAAAAATGGAACCCTCCCACATCATTATTACTATCACAGTATCATTTTGATGATATTTGATGTTTCACCTATTTCTCAAGTATTTCCTAAATGCAGCAGCAGTACTTTTGAGCTGTTAAGCTGATTTTCTTTCAAGAATATCGTTACAGGCTGAAAACTTGGTTTTGGGGATCGGAAGAGTACTTCCTTTTCATTTAGCTTCTGAAATGAAGCTTTGGTTCTATCAGTTTCTGAAGCAGTTATATAATAGACTGGCAGCACTTGCTTATTCTGTTCAGGTGTTCTCATTTTGTGAAGTTGCTTGCCAAAGGGGAAACAATTCTTTCTTTGCATTAGGTCAGAGGCAGAACAGTGAAGATCCGGCCCAAGACCAAGGACTGGCTAAAGGGCCTTCAGGAGGAAATTGCTCGAAAACGGGACAGCATTGCCCCCATGTCCCCCACGGCAAACTCCTGTCTTCTGGAAGAAAATTTTGACTTTTCAAGTTTGGACTATGAGTCAGAAGGTGAGCAGCAGGTTTCTAAGTTAAGTTGTGAGAAATTGCTTCACTGACTTGGGTTGCACTGAGAAGGTACAGTATGAGTGTTAGTGGTATCTTAATTTGTAATGAAGCCACACTTCTTAAAAAGAGGATTGTAACTAAAGCCATGACCCAGCCCTGCGCCTGGGCAGAGAACTGTTGCTTAGATTATCCTATCAATTTAGTGTTACAACATATGTTAGTAAATCCAGTGTATGGTACAGTTCTGTATAGCAACAAACTAATGAAACACATGGGTTACACAAGAAGTTTGCCCAACACATATGGTAAATTCATTGATTGGTGGTAGAGAGAGACAGAGAATGCATTTGCGCACTAAGACTTTGTTATCTAATATTTTAATTCAGGTGATATAGTGGAGGATGAAGATGATTATTTAGATGATGCTTTGTGTCAACACCTGGTAGCAGACACAGCAGAAGATATGCCAGATGGCTGTGGACATTCCGCATCCATAGGTCATTCAAACAAATCTGGACAAAACCTACGGCTGTGTAAAGGTAAATAACCTACATTCCTTAAAGTAAGACCTGAAGGTTTATTGTTGTTCTCATTTTGTCTCTATTTCCCTGTTCATTTATATTTTCACTGTAAGTCCTTGAAAGATAAGGATCATCTTTTTGGTACAGGTTCATACAGTGCTCAACCTCCCTTGAGTTAGTGGCTGTAACTGAGGCCCTCAGGCATAACAGCAATACAAATAATAAAGCTTAGATCCTCCTTCTCTCTACGCCAGGGCAAGGCAGGAGTGCTGAAAAATGCTAGTTTCCTTTTATAGAAATTAGAGAAGTTAAGTCTTTTTATCCATTTGATGGTGCTCAGCACCAGAGCATACAACAAAAAAATTGTCTGTTATTTTCTTATTGGTGAGGGCCAGAGCAAAATCAAACCAAAGGAATCCTGTTGATTCAGCGACGGGCTTGGCCCTGTCCTTTGAGCAATAGCTGTGGTGGTGCAATCAGGTGTAAACTGGACAGTCCAGGATGTTGTTGTGTTCAAATGACTTGCTTCAAAGAAGCTTAAAGTTTCTCCTTTGTTCCTAAATGCTATTTTATTCATTTCTGAAGAAGTCAAAATTCACACAACAGGTATATTAATTCTTTTAGTTCTTCAGAAATGTGTTACCTTTTTTCCTGATCACCTGGCTTGTTTGCACATTATTGTGAAATGACACGGTAAAGAGAAGATAAAGCTGTGAAGAGAAAACAGATAAAAACTGTAGCAAGAACTAGCCGAGCCAGCGGTGGTCTTATACTGGGATGTGATTAGGAAATGCTTCAGTGACCAAGTATTGACAGGCTGGGTCACATATTAAACACCTCATGATTACAGCAAGTGACCCAGTAACTGTCTTTCTGTACTCTCTCAGAAGTGCTTTATCTTCTGACATAATAGTGAAAACTTTAATATTTTCAAAGTTTGAGCTAGAAGTCGAGTTCAAAAAGATTAAATGAAATTCATAAGTTTACACAGACAGATTTTCCAAACAATCAGAGTGATATACAGCTTTCTTGCCCACCTTGAGTCATAGGCTGGGTGCAGTGTGGCCAGACCCAGAAACCTAGCCCTGAGCCAAGGAGTAATCTGTCATTATTAAATACTTTGAAGCCAATCACCATGTATTATAGGATGCCTTGCCCTCCAAACACCTCTGGCCTACTGTGTGATGATTCATTAAGCTACAGAGAATTGCAGTGATTCTTTTCACCCACACTAACTCTTCTCCACAAAAAATATCACAAAGTAAAGGGAGATTATAAAGTATAGCTTGAAGGAGGTCAAGGTGGGGTCATGATCTCACACAACTCAGAATACGATATATTCAATCCATCTTGAAAATCTCTGCAACTTCAGATGCCTCCATAAGCTTCCAATTCTGCCTGAGTAACTCCTAATCAAAGGTAAGATGATTGTATAGCTGGTGTTAGACACAGGTGGAAACCAGTGATGGGCAGAACGGTGTGTATGTGTGTTTCCGAGGTCAGAGAAGGGCATAGCCTTACAAAACTGATGTCCCTGGGAGCTGTTGCCTAAAACCAGCAGCCTTTTAGGGGAAGGGATAGAGCGGCGGTGGCTGGTTTTTGTCTTGTGTTCAGTGTTACTGCCAGAATTTCAAGCCATGCATTTAGGCACCTGCATGACTCCTTGGATCCTGCCAATGAGCCCCTATCTGCAGCTCTACATTGCAAATGTAGAGAGAAGGTGGGGGGGCAGGTTGTGTAGATCACAGGCTGTGTCTTTGTGGCTGCCATCCGCTGCTGAGTGGGAGTAGGAAACTGTGAGGCAGCTCAGTATTCCCTGCAGAGCACAGCTTTCTGAAAAACAAGAACTTGTGTAAAAATGCCTGAAGTATGAGAGGCTGCTGCTACCACAATTCCTTCCTCATCTTCTCCAAACCACAGGGACAAAACTAAACCCAGTGGATTTTGAGCCCTAAAGAACAGAGCTGCATGGCTGGGCAGGGAAGGGAGGTAAGAGAACTGAAGTGAAAGCCCTCACTTCAGCAGACTGGGAGACTAAAGCAATCCCTACTTCTTGCCTCTCCAGCTGTCAGAGAGGCTTAGACAGGATGGAAGACTGTGTAATAGCTTAGACATGTAAGGTGCAGCCAAGCGCTATCAGATTGAGGCAGGTGTACCTGTTAAGAGACTTTGCTGGAAAGCAGAGATGTGATGAGTGAACCGTTAAGACAGATTTTTCTCTGGCATAAAACACAGTTTTCCTGAGCAAGGAGAGTTTTTAATCTTCAGAGGGAATTCCTGCATTCAGGAAGGAAGAGAAGGGCTTGGCCATGACTAGCCTCCTCGTGGCTGCCATGACACAGTTTGAATGAGAGCAGGTTGCTGCCAAGTCAGGCTGTGAAAAGCTCAGAATCTGACAAGGTGACTAGTAACCCTGAAATCAGATGCAGGCAGTCTTTGTGTCGGCACAAACAGTTGATAAATGCTAGAAAAGGAGAGAGAGGAGCATTTGACAAGAGGGTGGATGTTTCCTGGAGTGAGAGCAGGGAGACATTCAGGGGGAGCAAAACAATATGAAGGGAGCCATGTCGTGTTGCAGAGATACCTGGTTGATAATTCATAATTGCCTCTCTCCTGACCACCCAGATTTAGTGCATCTCACCCAGTGGATATGTAATACAGATCCCTTTCTAAAATTTCCCTAGATGATACAGACCTGGCTGATTTGAAGAAAGAGCTGGAAGCAAGTGGGGAACACCACCGCCGGACGCCAAGCAGGTCTCTGTCCATTCCTACCAGGCCTCGGCCACTTCAGCCGCCACAGAGGCCTCCCCCTCCTGGTGAGTTTAGCTGTCTTCAACGTTGTGTTGGCCCCAGCTGAACAGTTTTGCCTGCTGTTTCTGGGTGACAAAGAAAGTAATGCCTGTTCTGAAATGTCAGGCTGTCGAGATAGTTGTACTTGCTTCCCAGTCTGTTTCAGCCTGACTACGGCTGAAAGCAGCAACAGAAGTTTGTCTTTAGGATGACAGATACTCCACGAAAAATGCCTTTAGTGAGGATGGAATGGCCCATATGTTTCATACTAACTCATCACTCAGGTTAGCGAGTTGACCGGCCACTTTGTGGCAATAAAAATCAGTATCTGTATTTATGCCTGCTGACTTCCAAAGTCACTAAGTGTTTTCTTACAGTTTGTTTTTTTTCTGGCTTAATTGTAATCTTTCTTTTTAAAAGCTTTGACAAAATACTTGTTCTGGACACTTTTTGTCCTTTCCTGCTTTGCAAGCAATTCTTGCTTGTTTTTGTGTTTATGAAAGAAATGCAAAGCAGCTTATGATTTTCAGCGAGGCACAAAGGGGAAGTGATGCTCTTTACCTAAGCTCTACCTACCCAAGATGCCATCAGTGCTCTGCTGCTCCTGTTTTTATGGCTACTTCTGGATGAATGCTGATAGCTAGATCAGCATAATCATCTTTGCCTTCTGTATGACACAAGCTATAACTCACATTTTTCTTGCAGTTCAAAAGTCTCTCTTCTGTATATATTTTCCAGCCTTAAATTAAAGGTTCTGTCAGACTCACTGCTGGAAGATGAGTTCTTCAGGGTTATTCCCACTCATTTCTGAGTCTGTTGCACAGGAGTGACAACACTGGTATCTGTATTTCTGTGCCTGGAATGCAATGTTAATGCTCAGCTGAGGTTCTTGAATTGATTAAATGAAAGCAAGGCTAACAAACAGGAAACTGCTTCCTGAAATGGTGTAAGATTTCAGCATTTTATTCTGTGTTGAGATTTTTTTCACTTTAGATTAAACCAGTAACAGTTCGGCCCATCACTCCTCCTAGATCAAAGTCTCTTGCTCCTGGCACTTAGGCAGAGGGACTCAAGGTCCCCAGCGTCCTACGGGAAGGTCTTGCCTAATAAGTCTGTCCCTGGAGGAGCAGGAAGGGTGACAGCATCTCTCTTATTTATCACAAACAATTTCAAAGCACATTGCTTTTGCTCTATTGCAGATAAAATGTTGTACCAGCTCTTGAATGTAAAAAGCCTTTTTTTATTCCTCTTTCAGTGGGAACATCAGGCAAAAAGTCCCCCTCAGATGGTTCCCTTTCTCCAGGAAGCCACCCCACCTGCTCCATCCTGGCAACGGCAAAGCTGCTGCCCGGAGCCCCTCAGCAGCCTGTGAGTCCTGCCGTTCAGCACGGCCACTTGGGTTGTCCTCATCTCCCCCATCTACGTAGACACTGAGCATCACATACATGATGCACCTGTCATACAGGGAAGGAAATCCATCACATGCCTGAGCTGGAAATGCTCAGATGAACTTGTTGTAATGTAATACTAAGCTGTAGGGCCTGCTAGGCACCAGAAAAATGTTATTAAATTACCAGGACTTAAAAAGGCTGAAGAGGGAAAGCGAGAGAATGGTGCAAGACCAGGGCACTGTTGGTTTATTCCATATGCTGCTTTCTGACATGCTAGCTTGAATTTTCAACACTGTGAAAATGTGCTTTAATTCTTTTCTCACCTCTTTTTTGATGGGCCATGCTAGTGCCCAGCATACAGGAAAAGTCTTGACCTTTGCCAGCAAGGCTGCTAGCCCTCTGACTAGACCAAGGCCAGAATGTGAAAACACCTTCTGACTCCTCTTTTGTTGGATGAGAACCCTAATGTATTGAAAAAGGGATGTTCTAAGGGTCTAGCCGTGGCAGTAAGCCATCGGCCTGTCTGTCAGCTGGTAACAAAGATGTAATATCTGCCAAAAGACTCCCCACCACTTCAGTAGTATTTCTAGATTGCTGAATAGCCACTGGCAAACCCAGAACTTTACAGGAGTGTGAGCTTAGCTGTAAGATTACAGCTATACAAGAAAAAACAGGTTTCTCAAGATGACTCATTCTCATAATTTTTTTTAAAGCCTAAAGTCCGGACTGGAATAAGTAAACCTTACAACGTCAAGCAGATCAAAACCACCACAGCTGAGGAAGCAGAAGAAGCTATTAGATGTCTTATGGAAGCTAAAGGACGTGAGCACAGTTTTCTAACTGACTTCTAAAGATCTTTATTTAAAGAAAACTGTAGGTGTATTCATCCTTCCCATCATAGCCCAGATGCACGTATTTCTATTCAGAAGCTCACCTGAACACTGACGTACACGTTCTTGCAAGATTGTACTTGGTGTTCTCTGACAGTTTTGGTAATATTAACCTTTTTTTTCAAGATGACTTAAGTTGTATATTTTGTTGGAGAAGCTGTTACTAGGAGCACCGTGGGTTATTTATGTCCAGATTTAGTCTGAAAAAGTGAAAGGTAAAGATGGGATCTTCGTAAACCGATGGTGCCTGTGTTAGCTCAGAGTCGCATAAAGGGTATTTGCTGCTCTATTTAGCAAATGCTCACTATTCCAAGCAGGACTAGAGAGCAAATACAGCTATGGGGGAAATAACCTGGATTCTGTTCACGTTTGGACAGCAAGTATGGTTGTAACCTAGATAGAAGCTTGCACCACTTCAGCTTGAATAGCTAAGCTGAAAGGCTACTCTGTGTATAGGCTCTCTACGTAATCCCCGGAGAAGAGAGGTTCTTGCAAGAGCAGGTTAGAGAGCAGGAAACTAGCTTAGGTATTGAAACTTAGGCCACATGAATATACCCTCCAGGGCTGCAAGCAGTCTTTCTGCAGATGCTGTATGAATGAGAAAGAATGCAGCATGACTCTGAGATAGCTGCCTGAGTTTGCAAGGCTCTCAGATTAGGAGAAAAACATCCCTTTGCATTTGTTCTATTTGCAAATGAAGTTTGGGATAATCCAATTTAATTAGAAATATCATAAAAGCATCTCGATGTTTGTTCCTTAGAGAGCCTTGTACCTTTGTTTTTTAAATCAGATTTACTCTCCATTAATTTTGAAATTCACATGAATTTCAGTGTTTGTAAGGAAACTAGTCGGCTCAGCATCACTTTCAGTCCCTTGTGCTGTACCACCAGTTGGCATTTACAGTTCTTCCCAAAGTGCAAGACGCGCTCAGTATTTTTATCTTGATTGCCCAGATAAGGAAACCAGGGCAAAAGGAGACTCGGGACTTGAGTCCAGTACTCCTGAACTCCTGGCCAGTGTTTCATCCACTTGGCCAAAGAGTGGCACAGCACTGCTGTTTTGGCACAAACTTATTTCAGACAGGGAAACTTTTCAGTAACTGCTTCTTGCCAGTGTGACAGGATTGCAAAGGTCTGTGTTTATTTCTAAAACCAACCTTCCTGGCCTGAGCGCATTCCCTTTAGGCATGCACATTTTGGGAAACATGATTGTAAAAGAAACTATCTTGAAGCTATATTCTGATCAAGCCAAGATGCTAATTGTTTTTGCTTTTCAGGACTACAGGAAGATGCACTAAAGCCCGCTTCAACTAGAAACCAAACGAACACCAAACCTGAGCCTCTTCCCAGCATCACAAAGTCAGCACCATTGCAAGGGTCGCAGGCAGGACCAGTGCTTGTGCCTCATCGCCCGCCACCCAAAGTTCCAACTACGAAGAAGCCAGTACCTCTGCAAAGGACCGGAATCAAGGCGGAACATGTAAGATAGTTGCAGCAAAATGCATCCAGCCTCCATTACGCAGTGTGAATGATGGCAAGAGGGGTGGGCTGTTACACAATTTGTATGAAGTCTTGTCATTTAAAGTTCTTAGCCGACAGGCACTGAAATGATTCTGTGTATTGCAGTTACCGAGGCATAAAAATGTACTTCCTAGTACATCAGAAAGGAAAAAGAGCCTTGAGTTCCTTACTCAGCCATGTTCAGCTTTTCTATTTCAGTCCATTCTCTTCGATTCTGTTACTTTTCTTCTGGTTCATCTAAACCTTGTCAGGATTTAAGACTCATCCCTTCTTTATCACAGTATTTACTTCTGACCACATCATGAGTGGTTTGCTCTGTATTGATTTGCGGAAGCTTCTTGATCAGTATGTTGTCCTGTTCGGAAACATCTAACGTTTCTCACACACCTTATAATGGCATTCAGCCTTTCACTGGATTCTGCATTCTGCTCGAGAGTTTAGGTTCTTAAAAATACAAACCTGTAGGTGTTGGGGTTTTAATCTGTCTTGCTGTCAGGTCTCTACATGGATATAATAGTTCTTCACCACTAGAGCTGCTAAAATGAGTATTTAATGGTGAAAGCAATTTAAGTAGGGGAGAGAGAATACAATCTTTTATATTCTTCCTTTGACGGAACCTCTGCTAGGAACTTCTGTTCTAAGTTGTTAGGACTCCTGCCTCACCTTCCTTTGTAAAGGTGTTCACCCCTTCTCTATCATGGACTTTGTGCCATCTCTACTTACCAGATTCACAAAAGGAAAAAACCAGACCACACATTGTGTGCCCTTTCCTTAAACATTCAGCGTCAAGGAACGGTCTGTTTATTTTGTGTTGTCACCATTCCCCAGGGTACTCCTGAAAGGTGCTCAGAGGGACCGCAATTTTGGTGTTAGTTACGTGAAATCTCCTGCAGGAATCTGTCTATTTCAGCTTGGCTCTGCTTCAGACTTCCGCTCCTTCCTCCATCTGCGTGAGTTCAGATGGGAGTTGCGTACTTGAAAACCTCTACCCAATCTACCTCTATCGTTAAAAAAGCATGCAGTCAAATGTAGGCAACTTAACAGCAGCAGATAGACAGAAGTGGCAGGGGACATGGCCATCACAAAACATTGACTAAATATTTTGACTGCATTAAAAAGCCTGTATATTATCTTTTAATACTATGGGACAGCAATAAAGAATTTAAATTCTTCCATTCAGTCACACTGAGTGTGAGAAACCTGAAGCAGCCCTTGTCCTCTTGGACTGAGCTGGGTTTCAGTTATTTATATATTTTAAAATGTTGAATATATGCTAGACTATACTTGAGAGCTTACTTTTAGCTTCCGTTCCTAGCATCAGCGAGACATGACAGAGCCATTAATGCATTTCTTGGGTTAGCTTAAGCTAATTGTCCTTCAACCTTATGTATTTTACATACCCAAAGGCCTGTGCTAATGGCCCCACTAATTTAGCCCTCCCTATGCATTTTCGCTTAAATAGTATCAGTCAGCAGAGAGATGTGATAATTTGGCCTGGAGCAAAATCCTAACATGAAAGAGAGATGGTTCTCATACAGGGAGCGAATGGGCTGTAGGATCCTTGTCCTCAAATAGCACTCTGTAAATGAACACCGGTCCAAGGCATGATGCATGAGAACAGAACCAAGCAGGTACGCTGTAAGCCTGTGCTGTCAAGCCTCCTCTTTGTACTGCCTTTTTTTTCCCTCCAGTTTCTGTCAGTTTTTCTCAGTAATGCCATCAATAAGACTTGCACTAGAAGTGACTCAGTGTAAGGTACCATTTTTGTTCTCAAATTTCTTGTTCCTTTCCCCCTCAGGCTATGCCTACAGAAGAACAATTTGACCAACAGACAGTGCAGTCTCCTTTGGGCTTGCCAGAGCCCTGTCTAGAAGCCGGAGCTATTCTTAGTCCGACCAAGATTACTCCAGTCCCTAAACCCAGGACACCACAAGCTGGGAAGCCTCAGGAGAGCCCTAGCAGTGAAAGGCAGCCCCCCTCAGCAAGCACAGCGGAGGCCATCACACTACCTCCCCAGAATGCTTCCTTTGCCCCAAAGGTGCCACCACGAAGAAAGAAGTCGGCTCCTGCAGCTCTTCACCTGCAAGTTCTCCAGAGCAGTGACAACCCCCTTTTTAGCGGGTTAACGTTCAACTCCAACAACAACAATCCTGGGTTCTGCCCCCAGACTCAGGACTCCCTGGTCCCTGTGCAGTCTGCTCTCTCGGCTTCTACAGCCTCCAACAGCCCAGAAAGTGCCACAACTACACGGTTGGCACCAAATGCTGCAGAATTGATGGCTCACCTCCAGGGCCCTCCTGTGCCAGAAAGCCAGCATCCACAGCTCTCAGATACCAGCTCCCTTCCAGAGAATGCCAACCTTTTGGACCTGGACACGGATTCTTCCTGCCCCCTTTCCATACAGGCGGCATCAGCTACTTCTCCAGCACACACTCCAGAAAATTTAAAACTCCCCATCTTAAAAGGTTTCAGTCACTGGGTTACATTTAGCGATGACGAAGACAGTAGCGCACTGTCAGAAGGGTTCAACAAACTGCTTGTCTTAGAACAAAACAAAAATACCTTGATGAAGGCAAATACTGATTTAGACTTGTAAAATGTTGCCCCCTTAATGTTCCTATAGAAATGAGAGTTATGATGCAAGGTAAAATTAAATCTTTTGCACAAAGATTTTTATTTAAGAAAATAGATCATCTGTCCATGCTACATTTCATTATCTTTAAACACGAAAAAGATACTGCCCCTGGAGGGAAGTGTCTAGAGTATATACAACCTAACATTATCTACAGCTTGTTTGAAGTCTTTATTATAAGTTATTTCTTTCTATTAATCCATCTGAGGGTGTTTTATTTCATTTTGGGTACAAATCATACACAAGAACATGTAATGTTGTATGGAAAAAAGCTGTTAAGAAAAACATTTTCCTGTGAAATTTATACATTAATCAATTTCTGTCACTTAAAATAAAGAACCCTTATCTTGAATAGTTAGACTGCTACAGTTATTCTGGAACAAACAAACATCCAAAAGGGGAATGCATACCAGTATAACTAGAGCAGCAGTGCTGGTATTGGTCTGCTACTACATTTCTGCTGTGGAAACAAGGCTTAGACAGTATCTTCTTGTAGATCTTAACTAGCTGCAGTGTTGGCAGGCCCTGGTACTTACCTCGTTAAACTCATTCTCGTCTTGAAAGTCAAATGAAAGGTGTGTGCCACGAGGCTGCGAAGCAGAACCATGAGAGGTGGTGCCCCTGCACCAGCAAGAAACACCCGTTCTTACTCCAGACCAGGCAAGTGAACCCCTGTATCACACCAGACTCCTCCTAAGCGCAATGCTGCTCATGGCACTGTAATAACATGCCTCAGCTATTCTAGGATGGGATGGCCTCTCAAAACATTGCTCCGACCTACAATGAGATCGAAGACATCCCTAGCTGCTTTTCTGCCAGTTCCAAAACAGCAAGCCAATGCCAAACAACATACTTTACAATGAGATAGCACGTGGGCAGCGGCAGCCCCTTTGCAAAGAAATGCTATAGTCCACTTCTGTATGATCCATGCAAGTACTGTGGAAATATGGTGAATAGCTGAGACCAGCTGATGACATAGGTCGTCAGCATATTAATGTCTTATGCTAAAGGCAGTTTAGTAATTCAGTAGTTGTGTCCCTGTTCCCGTTCTGCTTCTTTGTAAGAAAAATGCCATGTCAGTCTTTTTTCTCCACAGCGCAGACGAGGGGAGAGCTGGTCATGGAACCTAACGTTACGCATGCGCAACATAGGCTGTTACGTCCTGAAGCTAAGCCACAGGCACGCAACTGGGGATGGCGGAACCTTCCTGCAGAGAGGCACAGTCACTTATGGCCTAATAATGAGTTTGCCTACTCGCAGTAAAGCTCAGCTTGGTCACCAAACTGGTATGGGGTAGAAGTAGAAGTGTGTAGAGCTACAGCTCTCGCTGTGCATTTCTGCTGCTCACCAGCTCTGCCATCTGTTTTGTACCAGGGAAGGAGCTGCTGCATGCTTCCCATTCACCTCTGCAGCTGCGGTAAAGCCGTGCTGCAACAGGGGGCCAGGCAGCCCTGAGAAGGCTGGGAAGGCTAAGAAATGGGAATGAGCTGGGAAGGCTAAGAAATGGAACTAGGCATGGGCATGGCTATGGGCAACTGCAGCTAAGACTGAGGACAAATTGAAGAGGTATGCACACTGCTGTAAAAGCTGTTGCTCAGGTGCACGGTGTGGCCATACGGGGAGCATACCGAGGCAGCAGGTGCGATGCACAGCGTAAGGCTAACTGGGAAGCAACTGCAATGATCTGTTCTATGCAAGTTCTTGCAAACAAAAGGTTTAAAAGGTTGATCGCATTAGATGGTTCAGAAAGTGACAGCCTAGGTAGGGGAAGTGCTCCCCCATTAACCACTGCAGAAACTCCAGGTGAGCACTCCTGCATGCCTGCTTTGCTTCTCCCTCACACTTGCCCAGTATTCCACCAGAGCCCATAGGACAAGAAATTCAGGTGAGCCTGTAAGTCACTTACCCTGGTGGGCTGGCTCATGAAATATTACTGCTCAGCTCAAAGCAGACTTGATCTTCATAGTGAAGTCACCTCTCGTTGATGAGCAAGCCCACAGTCAGGCTTCTCCGAAGCCCAGGCTTTTGGCAAGGATCATCCATGGTGCTAAATGTGCCTGTTACCTGCTCCAGCTGCGCAGGCTTTTGCCTTGCCTGTGCAGTCAAACTGTACTCCATAGATGCCATTTGTTCAAAGCAGGCAGTTAGAAAGGATAAACAGATTGCAACTTGTCATGGTAACTTGTTAAGAGAAGGATCAAGATCTTTTATTAATAAAGTAAGAGCATTTTTAAGCAGTTGGTGAAGCTGAAAAGACCCAGTTTTCAGCTGATTTTTGCAGAAAAGGTATATTAAAAAAAGCTCAGAGGTTTTTTTCCATAGGAAAATAATTGGCTTGTTCTCAGCTTCTAGGAAACCGTGAATTCAGCCACGTTCTTGCTTGTAATGCCTACCTGTTTCACTGCCAGTACCAAATTTTGAACATAAGACGCAGTGTAAGAGAAGATGCTGCCTTCGTCTGAGCACCTGCCTCAATCTTCCTCTGCTCCCTCGTTTGCCAGACACCTTTAAAAAAAACCCCAGAACCTTCAAAGGCCAAACCAATAAAACCCAGTGCCAAGTTTCTTACGTGAGTGTCGGTTTAACATGGTGGCAGGCTGGTGAATAATGCTGAAGCAAGGTAGTTGTTTCCCTACAAGATGACTCAGAGCCTTAGCCTCTTCATCCTCCTCTTAAAAAAAAAACCCACAGTGAATATTTATGGGCACAGTTCAGTATAAAACATTAAAAGCAGTAAAAAAGAAAGAGTGCGTTATATGACCATATCCAACATTTTCTGCAAAGATAATTAACAGCTCTAGGACAGCTAATTTACATGTTAATGAAAGTGTTAGCAGGAAAGCCAATTAAAGTGGATTTATACAAGTCAAATAAAACCTGCTTTATTACTCTCCTTGAATAAGAGAAGTATGTAGCCTTTAGCGTTATATCTTACGTCTATGTACATGGCAAGCTGCCCACTAACGTACGACTCCCTGCAGCTAGCTGGTTTGTACTGTAGTGACAGCATATACTGCTCAAGCGCAGCAAATCAAGGGGAAGGAACAGACAGTCCAGCTGAAAAGGTTACAGCAAAGAATGATGAATCTCCTGTCTCGATACATTGTCTTCCTCACTGGTGTCCAACACCCCCGCCAAGCGTTTTTTTCAGAGGCAGGTGCTCATGGCTGGGTTCTAGTTTTAATGCTCAGGAGACGCTAAGGAGAGCTGGACTTGCTGTGCGTTTGGGAAAGCACTACAGAAAACCCCGACTGCAGGAGGTGGTGATTCTTCTCTTTCAGGATTAAGCTGCGCCCCACCGCACTGTGAAAAGAGGCTACATAACCTGAACCCTCGTTAGCTGCTGTCCTCAACTAGGGAACCCACAGCATGCCGCTGTCCTCAGCCCAATCCCACTAGGACATTATCAATGGAAACCAATGTTCTCAGGGATAGCGATCAGTCTGGAAGGCCATAGAATGGCTGGTAGAATGGCTATATCCCATGGCATTTTTTGTGTTGTTAACCCTGCACTTGGAAATCTTAAAATCTTGACACCAGCTGCAAAGCCAGGCATGCGTGACTTACCAGATTCAAGTATATAAGCATCCCTGTGCTTATTTAACGTGAGAGACTTTGGCAGGAGAATAACGCCACGCGAGCTTACCCAGGACCCTGTAGCACAGCAACTTCAAGCTGCTACAGGCATCCTGGTTGTTCAGCTGCGTTCGCCTTTGGGGTAGGTAAGTGGTTCTCCTTGGTACAGCAACTGCCCGATTTAGCTTTTTTTTAGGTGGGTGATTGCTGAAACAAACAAAAAGAAAGAGAACCAAACCCAAAATACTGTTTAGAATTTCCGCTCTGACAAAACAACATTTTTGCTTTTTCCTTTTTGTCCAGACCTGACATTTTTACCAGATGGAAAACTTCTCCTTCCTAGCTCGCTGCTCTGCCTGGCACCACGGAGCGCAAATCACAGTGAAAGCCAGTTCGCACTACTGCAATCACAGCAATTAAAAACTTGATGACTGTTGCTACCACAAATGCAAATAGAGTTATACAAGAGTGCTGGACAGCAAGTGCAAGAGGACTGACAAACTCCTATTAGCCCTCCCTTCCCGTCTTACTATTTTAGTCTTGGATGCCACAATGCAGATGAAATACCATCTTCTCAGACAATTCACACATACCTGCTAGCCACATCTGCAGCCAGATGGGGTTAAGGGCATTGTTTGAGACCTAAGAATTTACATAAAGGCACTATTCTGAGTTACTGTGACACCAGGGAAGCACGAAAACACACATATCTAACAGGAAACAGACACGAATGAAATGCAACTGACCCTCCGGCCCGCAAACCAACGTCTGTATGTGGTTGAGGAGGCACTTTTGCAAGATCTAAAAGCACAACGAAAAAACCATTTGGTTTGGGAAAACTGATGACCAGCTGTGCTCCCCAGCACCACGCCGCTTACAGAAGACATTACATTCTTCCAGCATGAGACAATGACTAAGAAATAACGCAGGTCTTTAACAAAAGTGAACATGATCCAGAGCATTCATTTGGCAGCTCATTCTCCTTTAATGCATGTTGTGGCATATCTAGTACATTTTTAAAAACACATTTCACCACTATATTCAAAAAAAAAACAACCCAAACCCAACAACCCCTGCCGCCCCCCCCCCCCCAAATATTAGTTTTAAAAGTTACACATATATACATAGAGTTACAAAAAGAAGACAGTTGCCTCTAGAGTTGCGGTTACAGTAACAAAACAGATGCATTTACTGAGATTAACGTGTAATGTAATTGATCTAAATCCCTGTAAGCCAAAATCAATACAAGATTTGTCACGCTAAACACATGTTCAGTTATTAGCAGTCTCATCTATTCACAATAAATTCCACATACCCTCTACTTTGTAAATACAAAGTATTAAGGTTAAACCACAGTGTAAAAAGGATAAACCTCTTTGGAAGTTACGACAGTTCTGTTACATTTTCTCTCTGAAACACTGCCATGCAGTGTTCTTACCTACACCTTGGTTAAGGGGAGAAAATGCTCTTTTTGCTCTAGTGCAGTGCTGTACATTCTCCGTACTGCTCTTGTGAATTTTACTTTGCAACTCCAGCAGACAGAGGTTCAACTTCCAGAAGTGCATTTTCAGATGTCGTGGAATGCTCTCAGGTGGGAACAGCTGAGGTGGCCTCAGGACCTGGCAGGACTGCAGTGGCCACTGGCACCTGCACCAAGCCCATGCAGACCTGCAAAGCCCATCCCACCTCTTTGGCAGCTTTCAGAGCCATAATTTTAAGGCCAGTGATATTAGATCCATCTCGCATAAGTGATGCTGAGAGCCATCTTAAGCCTGTCATCAATACAGGCCTTATTTAACAAATGGTCAGCTAGGGCAGTGTCACCTAATTATGATGCCCTATGTTTGTTTTCAAAGAGGGTTGGGGGTGGAAAGAAAGGAAGGAAAGAGACCACAATTAGACTAGGTTGCTTTGAACTACTTTGTAAACCATCTAAGACTTTTAAAAAGTGGCTGAATGCTGCCATTTTTTTTTCTAAAAATACTTATTTCTCACCAGTACAGTTAAGGTATCCTTAATGTAAACATAAACTCAAATAAGACAACACTGCTGCTTTTCTCTGTAATAAAATACACTTGGGCTTGAAGAAACCCAAACATCTGGGATTTTCTGCATTTCCAGTGGGACCTTATGATTACCTGAAGTTTTTCCTGCTTTACTTTTTTTCTACCTGAGCACCAAACTCTGAGCATCAGCTTTTTTGTCAGGGCCTACATTTGTCTTACACAGCTTGAGCATTTTCAATGCTCTTCTTTAAATCAGCTAAAGAAAGAGCTTCTAAATAAGTAACATGAGCCAGGGCTTTGAATGTACCATCTTCTCAGTATGTCCCAAGAGTAAAGCAAAAAAGCTAAGCCTCTGTTCTACATCTGCTACGTGAAGCAGCACAGAACTGCCCTGAGCCTGACCAGATACACATTGTCCTAAAGAAAGCAATCTCAGAATTTACTAAGATTAAGAGAGAAATGTACAAGAAGGGGAACAATTCTTTTGGTTTGTTCTCATTTATACAAACAAAACAGATGCCATATTTGCTCACAAGTCTGGATGGTCTATTAAATGAAAAGGCAAATCACAACAATCCCTGTAATTGGGCCACTAGACCGAAACTGGACTTGGACAAATTTCTTCAGGCTCCAGTCAGACTACTTAACGTGGACAGAAAACCAAGGCTTTGCAGCAGCCACGTGCTCCTCCCCTTTGACATAACTAATAACCACCTGAGTTAATTTTTTTCTGATCCTCTCTATAAGACTTTAGTCCCAAAGGTATATTTACCTTAAGGAGATCACCTACCTCCAAGAGCAAGCTTTTGCCTTTTTTTTTTCTAAAAGAAGAAAAAAAAATAAAAATCAAAATCCTGGGCCCTGTCCATAGTCTCGCTGTGTTGCTCCAGAGGGATATTCACAGACTATGTGAAACTTCTCTTCCACTGAATCCCCATCCCCTCCCAGCCACATTGCTGGAGAATTTACACACATTTTGTCAATAGATCACGGTCACTCTAAGCCAACACACATTTTCTTTTTGCCAAGTTTGTAGGACTTTGGTTTGTATTTGTTCTGAATATGCTTTAGAAATAAGTCAGAGAGGTGTTTAAGTTGGAGATGTACTGAAAATTATTTTATCAGCAGATACTATTGACATAACATCCTTGCAGCTCTGTGGATCCCCTAACAAATGTTAGGGGAAGAACTTACTCTGTTACACCAAATAGAGGAAATCAGCAGCCAAGGGTAGCAAAAACTCAGTCTCCAAGTTCTTGGGCTAAAACATCCTGAATGAACTTCAATGTACGTTGGTACAGAAAAGCATCCTTCTTCTTTGGCTTACAAACATTTAGATGATTAACATCCACTGGGATAAGGTCTCCAATTCCTAACTCTCCGATAGGGGGGAAAAAAAAAAAAAAGAAAAGAAAAAAGAAAAAGCCACCAAAGTTTGTAAGATCACCTGACTGAAAAGCACATCTTGCATTAGCAACCTCTCTCTCAAAAGCAACTTCTGTCTTGTTTAACCGTTTTGCTCTCGTTATTTTTCAATGTGCTAAAAGCATCAACACAGTGTAATACTCAGACAGAGCTATACATTGCCACAAACCCCACACTGGTATACCATTAGGTCGGAGTTCTACTACCTTTGTTGGGAATACACAAATGTACATTTCTCCATACGGACAACTTCGAAAAATCAAACCTTCATTTACCAGCACCTGACCTACAGCTAAGTCCTGACTGAAGCTTAAGCATTGACATGAACAGGGATAGGGTTTAATCCAGGGTATCCAGATTCTGATCACCACTAATTGCCCATATTCCTTATAAAATACTTCGATGCGGAGATTAAAAATGGGACTAGAATAAACCTGAAATATGCCACAAATCACTACACATTTCTGGGGAAATGAGAAATGTACATTGCTTAATTGTAGAATACAAGTATTCGATGTTCAGCTACTGATTTTGGGGCACACTAAAGCATTCGTTCTTTTCCGACAGCTGTCACTAGTAGTGAACTTCCCAGTTAGGATGCTGTGACTGCCACATTCCAGTTTATTATTATTCACTGTCTCCTGAGAAATCCTCCATTTTGCTTGGAACTCTGTATCTTTAACCATGTAAAATTACACTAGAGCAGGATGAAGTTTGCTTTCCTGTGCCCAAGCATGCACGTAAGAAACCGTGAGTGTACTGCTTGGGTTTTGAACAAAATGAGTGGCATGCCACTGAACCGTCACATACCCTCTAAAGGCTTTTGAGAGCTCACATGCTGCATTGTGTTATCTCTAGGAGGGCAGAACTACAAAACTATAAGTGCACAGTGCTTATTTGTGCACCTTGTTATCCAGCCCTCTTTTTCATTTTATTTTGTTAAATAATAAAAAAAAAAAGGATGGCCAGTTTTTCAGTCCTCACCAATAAGATTGCATCAGCTACATTTTCGCAAACAACTGCTTCTTGAGAAGACACTGAAAAAATACTGCTAAATATTGACTCAGGAAAACAGGGATGTATAGCCTGCCTTTTTCAGAGGAACTAACTTTGCATTTAACCTAGTGGATTTAGCCGGTGGAAAGCCTCATCTGAAATCCAACAAAGCAATGGTTTCTGTTCAAGGCCTTACAGGTACCTTGCGCAGTGCAGAAGGTTTTGCTCAGGGAAAACCTGAAAATATCAGACTTAAAACAATTCGCTAAGTTGAACACCCATAAACAACACAAGAGAAAAAACTGTATGGTTTTCCCGTCTCCTACAAAAGGCAAAAAGAGGGAGGGAACTCCTCAAGTGGCATACTCTATTGCTTGAGTACCTGAGATATGGAAGATAAAGGATTCTTAACACTGACAAACAGCTTTGTGATTTGTTTCCTTCCAATAGAAGTTTACTGATTTTCTTTGTTATTTTTTTAAAGGAGGAAATAGGTGGAATTTGCAGGAGCTTCTGCAACACTATTCAGTCTACCTATACAAGGATAAATAACAGTTACTCATAATTACAAAGGAAAGGCCTACAACAATGTAACATTAGACCAGGGTCTACCCTGCTTTTTTCAATAAGCAAGTGTTACTTACATTTAGAAAACTCAAAACAAACAATTGCTATTCCAAGATATAAACGTAGCTGCCTCTGATCTTCTCAGCAGGGAGACTGCAGTTTAAACCCAAAGGTTTAAACAAAAAACCCCAGAACAAAACAGATGTATTTTTCTGCGTCTTCCTACCATAGCATTTATAATCCTTCCTCATTATTGATGCTTACATGAATGTATACAAAATTAAATAAATTAAATGGCTGTTTGACTTACTGGCTGATTCCAGAGGTACGACATGCAGTTTTAGCATGCTGCCTATGTGTGTTGGTAAGGTTTCTGCAAAACTCAGCACTGAAAATTTCTTATCTTTGGCAAAAGACAGGAAGTCATCATTCAGCTTTTTAAGGGCAGGAGAATCTGAGAAAGAGGAACATAATTTTTGCAGGGTTATCATGAACAGCAGATTATAGCATTTGTCTGGCAAGACTGCATTCCTAGAGAGATGTTTTTGAGAAATTAATACTCCAGTAAAGGGAGTAGCATTTTGTTCGCAATCCCTTTTTCCACCTATCATATGCAACAACTGTTTATTTCTGCATAGCATGGAATTTGTTTAGAAGATAAGAGTCTAAAGTCCAGCACATATTGAGCTACTACATTGCTAAATGGCCCAAACTACTCTTCTATAAACTTGTTCTGACTCCCTTGTTCCCCCTCGCCTCTGCTATCAAATGAGAGTTACTTAGAATTACTTACAGTAATTCAACACACAACCTAAAACATAAAAAGGGGGTTTGTTGATTTTATCCAGCTTTTTCTGACAGCCTGATTAAAAAAAAGCATCATGAACAGATTAGCATAGATCCCCGCTGTTAAATGGTAGCAAAGTGAGCGTACCCTTGCTGAGTTCTTTAACCTCCACAGATGGAAAGAGAAGATATCTGGCATTTATAGAATATTCAGCCAGCTGGGAACCATGGTGAGGTACACTATAAAATATGATTCCTCTGGTGTTGTTTACAATTTTATTCATTTCTGGATTCTTGGAAGCATCCACCAGCATCTTTTTGACTAGAAGACCTGGCAACAGAAACTGAATTAATGCAGGGATTTAAACCACTGTGAAAATAACGATCATGCTATGTTATTCATGAAACAACTAACCATATTCTTGCCTCAGTGGATTAGTCCTTACTTTGTCAAATATGTAACATTAAGCTGAGAAAAACCCAACCAAACCTGAGGAGGCATTGCAATAAAATATCGATGAATGGTCCAAATCCAATTTTTGTTTGCTTTAAGTGTTGCTAATGACATTTACTACATGCCTGATCATGGAGAAAATTTTGCCTCTGGATTCCCCTTTGCATGAACTTCAACTCATTGATTTTTGCGTTTTTAAATCAACACAGTAAAAACGAACAGCAATAAAAATCCTTTCAAAACATATGTGCTATTGAATATAACGCATTAAGAAAGTAGAAATCCATTTTCCATTTTTAGGTCTTTGCAAATTTTTAAAATAAACTATTCCGAATAATTCCATTCCAGACTGAATTTGGTTAACAGCTTATTCTGAAATATAAGAGCAAATAAATACTTTGTATCAAACGGGCAATGTG
>VZTV01072089.1:0-19272 GCA_013400875.1 Anhinga rufa | reverse complement strand
CTCGCCAGCGTCTCCCGTACCCTCCGCATCGCAGGGGCGTGCGGAAGGCGGGCTCCACAGCCCGTCAGACTGCAAAGCAGGGACGTTTACGCAGCGCTGGGCGCACGGGGGGGTCGTCCCACCACAGCCGCCTGCGCCTGGTGCCGCAACTCGCTTCCAAGTTATACAGTCGGGTGTCGCACATACGTAAGGTTCCCCAACACGCCTGTACGTAGGCGTGACCTGTCCCCGCTCCGTACTGAAATTAGCTCCACGAGGTCCCTCCCAACGGCGCTTGCGCTGTGCCTTCTGGTGGTGGTCGCGGGGGATGAAGGCCGATGACTCTTCCTCATCGCCACTAGTAACCCCTTGTTCTTGTGCAGACTCAGTTGTTCCTTGGCTCTTACCTGGACCGCAGGGTCGGTTTCAACTAGTTCTTGAGACGAGTTGTTAATTTTTACCAAAAAAACGTTCTTTTTTGAGGAACCATGAGATCTCCTGCTTCCGTTAAGCTGTATAGTATCTTAAGCAACATCTTATCCACTAAGATTCTCATAACCCCTTCTCTCAGCATCAGCCACATACGTGTTCTGCAAACGCCGCAGGGCGTCCGTCCAGTCCCTGTGAAAGCAGAGGTCGCGTTCCCCGTTTTGCACGCAGAATTGTGATGCCGAGGGATGAACGAAAACATAAATACCCACAGGTTTGAGGAGCTCCCTCTGCAGAACCCGCTTCTGCGCTTGTCAGGGCACAAAGCCCTTTCCTTCTGCCCCTCGACCAGTGGGCACGAGCCGGGGGATATTCACCTCTCCCAACATAGCCCCGATCTTCGCGTGTTGCTGGTTTAACGTTGGACGTGGTATTGCTCAGTAGGGTTTTTCACAGAATCACAGGTTGGAAGGGACCTCAGGGATCATCCAGTCCAACCTTTCTAGGAAGAGCACAGTCTAGACAAGATGGCCCAGCACCCTGTCCAGACGACTCTTGAAGGTGTCCAACGTGGCCGAGCCAACCCCTTCCCTGGGGAGGTTATTCCAACGGTTGACTGTCCTCAGGGTGAAAAATTTCCCTCTGGTGTCCAGTCAGAATCTCCCCAAGAGCAATTTGTGTCCATTCCCCCTTGTCCTCTCCATGTGACTCCGTGTGAAAAGGGAGTCTCCATCTTCTTTGTAGCTGCCCCTTAAGTACTGGTACGCGGCGATGAGATCCCCTCTGAGCCTCCTTTTCTTGAGGCTGAACAAACCCAGCTCTCCCAGCCTATCCTCATATGGCAGGCTTCCCAGTCCTCTGATCATCTTGGTGGCCCTTCTCCAGACCCCTTCCAGCCTGTCCACATCCTTCTTGTACAGCAGGGACCAGAGCCGCACACAGCACTCCCGGTGTGGCCTGACAAGCGCTGAGTAGAGCGGGGTAATGACTTCTTTCTCTCTGCTGGCGATGCCCTTGTTGATGCAGCCCAGCATCCTGTTGGCCTTCTTGGCCGCAGCAGCACACTGTTGGCTCACATTGGGCTTTCTGCCCACCAGGACCCCCAGGTCCCTTCCCACAGAGCTGCTCTCCAGCCAGGTGGGTCCCAGTCTGTGCCGCACTCCCGGGTTATGCTTTCCCAGGTGCATGACCTTACACTTGTCCTTTCTGAACTTCATAAGGTTCTTGCTGGCCCACTCCTCCAGCCTATCCAGATCTCCCTGCAGAGCAGCTCTCCCTTCTGGAGTATCTACTTCCCCGCTCAACTTGGTGTCATCAGCAAACTTCATCAGGCTACACTTGATGCCGGTATCCAGATCACTTATAAAGGTGTTGAATAACATTGGGCCAAATGTCAATCCCTGGGGGACTCCACTAGTGACGGGTTGCCAGTTTGAGAAAGAGCTAGTTACCACCACCCTTTGGTGCGGCCTGTCAGCCAGTTCCCCCCACACTGCACAGAACACTTGTCTGGGCCGTAACACATCGATTTCTCCAGGAGGAGACTGTGGGGGACCGTATCAAAGGCCTTGGAGAAGTCCAGGTAGACAATGTCCACCGCCCGCCCCATGTCAACCAGGCAAGTCACTCTGTCATAGAAGGCCACCAGCTTTGTCAAGCACGATCTGCCTTTGGTGAAGCCATGTTGGCTTTTTCTTGTTATCGGAGTGAAATCCCTTAACAGCACCAGAACGTGCCCAGAGCGTGGTGGAAGCCCGAGGCTGGACGCCGGGACCTGGCACGCAGTGGCCACACAGGGCTCCTCGCAGGCGCCCCGGGGCACCCTCACAGAAGGGGTGGGCTTTTCCAACCGAGTTAGAGGGGCCGGGACCCTCACGGCCTCGCTTAACACCAGCCCGCTGGGAGGTGCAAGAGGCCACCAGGCAGGCACCCGGCGCAGCACGCCAGGGCGTCGCGGGGCATCCGCACGCAGAGCCTGAAAGCAGCAGCATTTCACGGCCGATGCGGCGAGCGGTGCAGCCTGCGGCACGCTCTGCTGCGTCCCGCTCCCCTCTCCTGCCTCTGCCGAGAGGAGCCGCAGGACGAGGCAGCCGCCCAGCACCAGCCGATCGGCTCCATTTCTCCTTGGTGTCGAACCGCCGGGGCTGCAGCCAGCTCTGGGTGTTCCGTATGTGGTTTGTACGGCTGAACCCGCGCTGCCTGGCTGACGGCAGGCCCAGCTCTGGAAACAAACTGGTTTTTTTTTTTTCCCTTTTTGATAAAAGAAAACATTACCTCTCTGAGATTTACACACTAGATCAAGCATAAACCTGAATTATCTCCCTCTTCCTTTTTTCCAGGGAGCAGATAATGGGTAGATCTATCCATCCGTCTGCTTTGTTACACGTGGCCCAGCTTGGCAGCATTTCTGTTACTATTAAACCACGTTCATCCCCCTTGACATTCAAAGGGCCGTTATATGATTGCTGTCACAGTCTCCTACGTGGATCCTTAAACCAATTCTCTCCTCCTCTTCCCGCTGATGATGGATTTGCTTGTTTATGCCACAGTAATTTGTTTTTCTCATGCTGCGCTCCGGCAAAATGCTTTCACTGTCAAATGTGGTTTTCTGCACAGCCCTTCCCCGCGGTGCCGTGCTACAGTCGAGCAGCTCGGGGCAGACCGCCTTTCAACAGCGTTAGCGAAACAAGATAGCATGCGCCTTCGGGAGCCGGATGGCGCCAGGGCTGGGCCTGCCTGCGTTCGGAGTTGCTGCGGCGGCGGCGCGAAACGCGGCAGAGCGCAGCGCTGCGACCACTGGCGATGGGGCCGTCGGCCGCCTCGGCCCCGTGCAGAGTAGGCTGCGGCGGCGGCTCCGCGGCGAGGAGCGCATGGTGCCCGAGAGCAGGGAGTCGAGGCTTTCCGCCTCTTTGGGAGCAGAGGGTGGGAGGCACCGTCAGCTCCGGGGTCTGCAGCTCATCCATTGGGTCAGCACACGCGCACGGGGAGAGCGTGCCGGCAGGAGGGTTTGCTGCCACCAGAGCTTTTCCAGGTGATCTGCAAAGGGGAGAAACATTTCAGTGTGCCAAGTCCTGAGAGTACTTCAAAGTCTGTTTTGGTGTCTCCCATGTTCTCCTGTGGGCAAGCCCAGACATGCTGGGGGTGGTACGCTGCTCAGCCAGACACTGGTGGGCAGTTTTGCCAGAAAGTTGGCCTCTTACACATCCGGGCATTGGGTTAAATGGGTAAAAGCACTCACCAGAGAGTGTGAAACATAAAGACGAGCCCTTGTCCCGTGCATCAGTTTGTACTTTGGGTACCTCCCATGTGAAAACCTGGCTCCGTATGTGCTCCCAGCCTGCTCCTGCCGCCCCCCTGCCTCTCCTAGGGCTGCTCGTGCTGAGGGACTTTGCCTACCCCCGCGAGCAGAACCATCGGTGTGCTCCGGTTCCTGCCACCTCGGAAGCGGGCCGTGAGCAGGGCTACCCTCGCCCACCTCGTGCTTGGAAAACGCGGCCAGTGGAGACCAAAGTGCAAGTGTCCCCCTTGGTTGGAGAGCACCGGGGCTGGTCGCGTGGCAGGTCGTGTCACCCAGACACCTGAGCCCAAGGCACTCGAAGCATGCACGTCCGTCCCGCTGGGGCTGCAGCGCTTCGGAGCTGAAAGCTTGGGGATCTCTGGCTTAACCCGACAAACAAAGTGAAAATTTCCTCCTTCACAGAGCTCAGTTGCTTCTAGAATTACTCCCATCAGCATCTCCTCTGTTCCCAGTCCCCTGCCGCAGAGAAGGCTGCAGAGGTTTGTGTATCTAATGAATTGCTATTCAAACCCTCTTGCTCGTAGAGAAACATCCTCGACCAAATCCAGCTGTGCTGGGGAAGGATGCGTGCTTTCTCAGGCACTTGTCACTGTCCCCAGCTGGAGGTTTCTCTCCTGCCAGCCTGCCAGCAGGGCAGTTTGTGTGCACACTCAGACGGAGCCAGCTGGGCTGGTGTCCGTCTGCTCCCGAGATGATAAATCTGAGAGCAGGCGACCTGGTGAGGAGCTCCGCGGTGGCCAGGCACGCTGCTGATCGTGGCACGTCCACGCCGCTGCCTCCCACCCACCGGGGGCTTTTTAGAAGAATAACTCATCGTTGCAAAATTTCTGCCAGATCCAGTGTTGTACGGCCGTGCTTCCCTCATACTGGCTGTACCAGGTTTTATTTATCCTCCAGCAGACAGCATCAAGCCACCAAGCAGTATATCATGGAGCTCGGCTAACTTCTCAGAGACTAACGGTGCCCAGCCCCGAGCTCCCCTCTTGCTGCCTGGTGGCCCAGCATTGTGTGCATGAAGTAATGCCTGCAGAGCAACAGTCTCGGACCTCTTCGGATTGCTGAAACAAACCCCAAGGTGGGGCAGCGAGCCCTCCCCAAACGGCAGCATCCAGCCACGATCGGCTGTGGGATGCTAACTCCTTCCACCAGCACAGCTGGATCCCAGCGATGAGGTTTCTTGGCTGCACGAGTGCCTACAGGACAGGACTCAACACCAGCAGTTATTCATCTGGTCCTCCCATGAAAACTGCGTGACAAAGGACAGCTCTGCGGGCTGGCAGCGGGCGTTTAGCATGCCTGCAAACACTGCGGGTAATAACCATCTTTAACCACGCTGGACCCCTGCCTGAGCAGGAGGAAGGCTGGGGCAGTGCTGAGACGGGTGGTAGCTGGGGCCAGCCCTGAAGGGACTGCAGCAATCCATTTTATTCTGTGCTCAGGTAGCCGTGCTCTAAAATGCCTCTGAAATACTCCGGAGCACTTGGTCCTTTTCCACGTGGGAGCCTGCTGTACCCTTGAGAGCAAGGTCAAGTCACACAGCGAACAGGCAGCCAGAGGCACACCCGGAGCTCCGGTCGCTGAAGTCATCCCGAGGAAATTCCTCCGTATGGCACGCTGGGCACCAGCGCTGGGACGCTCCTGCTCTGCAAAACCCGCAGCCCTAAACATCCCCCAGGCACCACCACCGCTGACGGAGCCCCCACTGCCCCCGGCTGCCTCCCCACCACCCCGACGAGCCGTTCTACTCAGCTGCGGCCGCACAGGAGACACTCTTCCAGTGTAGGCGCCTCCGATTGCCCTTTGCAATCTCCTTCTGTTGCATCACTGTAGAGTTTGGCCAATTTGCATAATAAACACATGATATAAATGTCAAAACCGGCCACATCCATTCCTTATTTTCACTTCAGACTCTAATTGCGTCGTTTGGACTCTAACTTGCCTTTGCCAATAGCTGGAGCCTGGCACGCCGGGGACGTTGCCTTTCCGGATCCCCGGGGCTGTGCTGCGAGAGCCCAACATCCATCTTACTTACGGCTGCCCGAGAGCTCCTGCCTTTCCCACAGATGCAATTAGCAGCTCTGCCTCTGCTGCCCGGCACAAACGGACCCGGGGAGGAGAGAAAAACACATGTTGAGCCAGGAGACAGACCTGCGTGGCAGCCTGGGGAGGCAGATAGCCTCTTCTGCACGCCAAGAGGGAAACCGAGGCAGGAAGAGCCGGGCGTCTGGCTCTTGGTTGCAGATCCGCGCGGCAGATCGGGGCTCCCGGTGCCACCCTTGTCTCACCTGGGTTTGCACAACTTCTGGTGCCGTGCCGTGAGAACGGATGCGCTCGGGGTGTTTTGGCAGACGCAGGGTGAGGGCTGAGGAGGCACGGCTCCAGACCCTGGCCTCTTCCAGGCTTATCCATGCCCTCCATTCCTCCTCCTGCTCGGCTGTGGATAAACCCTATACAAACCTACCTGCTGCTCTCCGTGCCAGCCCCACCGACTGCATCTGCTGCCTCCTGCGGGGCACATTTTGGGCTCGTATCTAAAGGTTTCAGAATCCCTAAAGCACCACTTTTCATTTAATTCTGCAAATGCAAATGAGGATTTGCAGGAAACCATTAGATTCACGGGTTCATCCTTTATTTTGGCAGATAGCATCAGTTAAACGCCTGCTTATTTCTGCTTTGTGAGAACAATATACACCACTTAAGTACACATACAAGATAGACTGATCCATAAGTGCTTATGAGCTGTTTGATTTACTGCGGCGTCTTTATCTTTGCCGAGTATCTTACAAAGTCATTTATTATTTAGCAGTAAATTAAAGCAGAAGGTCTGTGATTTTCAACAACAGAAATTAATATCCCAGCACTCCATTGTACCATATATATCTATAATTTACAGCACTGAAATCAGCCAGATAGAGCTGCGAGACAATCCGTTTCCCCTTCTCCCTTGTTACCTCCTGATTGCGGCTGCACAGGGGGAAATAAAAAATGGACTCACAGGAGAGACGCTCAAGTCAGTGAAGGATAGTTTTAAATTAAAAGTCCGGTTTTTGTGGCTCTCACGAGATCCCGTTTGCTTCCCATTCTGCCCTCCTGCGCACATCACTTATGGATAATATATTGAACGTGCTACAGTCTTGCCTTGAGACTGCTCCTCTTCAGTCTCACTGGTTCTGTGCTGACTGTTGTTATGATTACCCCACCTGCAAGCCTCGCAAACACGTGCTGCGGGGAGCTTTGTCCACCGCTCACAGCGGAGGGGCGGCCGCGGCACCTGCGGGGCCGGAGCAAGCAGCGGCTGTCCGCGAGGCGAGTGACGGCGAGGGCAGAGCTCTTCCCCCTGAGGCTCCATGGACCCCTCAGGTCCCCGGGTGATATTAGGAACAAGGGTGGGGTGTCGCATTGGGGAAAAGTAGATCCTTTGAGCTGGCGTCCCCTTCCTTTGGGTCTGGGCCAGCTCGCCGCCAGCAGCCTGGTGCCACGTTCAAGCGCGATAACGTGGCCAGGAAGTTTTATGGACTGTGTCGGGCTCCGGCTGACACAAAGAAGCTAATAATTTATAGCAATCTCGTGTACTACAAAGGCAAAACATGTCCCTCTTGGATGTAGCTCTGTGAGCCGCAGGGATAAATCAGCTCTGGCAGGGAGCAAATACGAGAAAAGCAGAGAAATGACCCCAGACTTTCCACTTGGCTTCTCTGGGAGGAGGAGAGTGCAGGGGCGCTGCAGTCGCCCTCCTGGCGTGGGTCGCATCCCAGCCGTGCTGGGCACAGGCACCCAGGCTGTGCTGGGGCTTCTGAGCGCTGCCCGCAGGCACCATGGCATGAGCTGCTCGGCTGCCGGGACACCCATCACGCTGCATCCAGTGTCTCCTTGCATCGCCTTTTGCTCGTGCCCACGTGAGCCCCCCAGCCTTCTGGGGCCTGCCTGGGCTGCGGAGTCAGGAGGCTTTGCACCCCAGAGATGTGGGGGGACGGGGGCTGCGCCCCAGGAGCCACGCGGAGCCGCCTGGGTGGTGGCAGGGGCGCGCTTACCAGCCACTCCTTACGCTCACCAGCGAAACGAGGCATCTGCACGGCAAGGTCCTCACGTCTGGGGCCTCCATGGGGGCAGGATTTGTGCTTTTGGCCAACAAATCCATCTTCTGGAAGAATCCCAGGAAACTCGGTGCCACCCTTGATGCTGCTGGCCGGGAAGGGCACCAAGGGCAGTTACAGACGCTTTCCCCCTCTCTAACCACGACCCCAAGCCAGCATGGCCATCTCCGTGCTGGAGCAGCACAAACCAACCCCCAGCATCTCCCAGAGGTGTTTCTCCACACCGGCGACCAGGGTTTCACCACGCCAGGACCGGGGCTGGTCTCGCCGCGATGCTGAGCAGCTTTCTGCCACGAGAGCAGAGCTCCCCAGCCCGGCGCTCCTGCAGCGTCGGACGGGATGCAACACCCCATTGCCTTATTTTCACCGTACCCGCTTGCCGCAGTTCCCAGGCAGCTGGCTGGCGGGACCACCGCCGAATTGTATGGGCGCCCTTCAATTTCTCAGCTAAAGTAAGAGAGTCATTTGTCTTGCAGCGAACCAGATAAAAAGGAGGAAAGACATCAAGAAAGTCAGCCTTTAACAAGTCACGCTTTCCCCCTCTCTTCTTCTCAATGTGGAGGAATTTCCAAGGAGAAACCGTTGCAGCATTATTTGTCTTTGTTTTGGGGAATAAAAGCAAGCTGATTAAAAGCAAACATAAAGCAAGAGCCGTGGGGTCCCAGAGGCTCCCTTGTAGGACTTCAAAGGAAAAAGGGAATAAAAATCTGGAAGCGTTAGATCAAGACATTTAAGCTTTGAAGATCATATCAGTTATGGATGAATTAAAACACACAATAATTAGCACTGAAAGCTACAATACCTGAAGAGATGGGGAAAACTGGCTTCTTCATGCTCATCAAGTCCTTCCAGGGATGCTCGTGCCAGGCTGGGTTTATGGTCCAGGTGCTCGCATCGCTGCCGGCAACATCTGCGCATCGGATCTGAGCCGCACCGGCTGGGATAAGGGTTATGATCAGGAAAAATGCTGCCATTTGCAGTGCTTGGGACGGCAGCCCCCCCTTGGACCCCCTGCCTGGAGCGGGGACGGGGACAGCAGCGCTCTGCGCTCCCCCCCCCCCGGGGCTGCACTAAGCCCCGAGATGACGTGACCTGGAGGTGGAGATAAGGTGGGAGAACAAAACTCCTCCATGAGCACTGGGAGGCCCCTGAAGCTTATCTCCGCTGCGCCTGCCAGCTGAAGATTACAGGGTTTTCTTCTTCCCAGTGGCAAGGAAAAAAAGAGAAATAGGGGAAAAAATATCCTGCATGCAAAACATGAGCCTCAAATAAATATCACGGCTATGTTATCCCATTAAAAAAGCATTTAGCTTCAAGCTTTGAACACCTTGGGCCTTACAGTGCTGGGCTCTGGCTGCGGTGAGCAATGGGAACATACGCCTGCCAGCTGCTGTTGGCTCCTACCTCCTTGGCAAACCGTTCCCTCCTAGTGCAGAAATTTTTCCAGCAGAGCCACTTGGCTTCAGACCTGCCCGGGAGTTAATTTGCTTGAAAATCAGCAAATTAGATTAGATACCCAGGTAGATCAGGGGTCATGGCATGGAGGAGGGTCCCGGCTCTTCAAGGGTTTCCCTTTGGAGTCAGGTCAGGCTCTCCTTGCTCCATTCCTCCCGCCCGGGAGTTGGGAGTGGGGCTTTTGAGCTGCTAGTTTCTATCCTAGCTCTGCAGAGAAGGGGTGGCGGGACCACTGTGCTCCGATAGTCCTCCAAGGGCAGTGAATGGAGGGATCTCCAGCAGGCGAACGGGAAGGAACCACTGTCCCGCACGCGCACACAGCCGTGGAAACGGTGAGGATGTTCAGTGGAAACTAAAAACGCCAGGCAGACTCCTATCAAATAATATGTTACTGTATAGGCGATCCTCAGCAGCGTGGAGGCCGAGTTGGGCACTGCGGTGCTTCGAGAGGGAAGTTCAGAACCGTGGAGATTAAAAAAAGCCGTAAAACTGTGTCTGCACTGCAAAGAACTGAGCCGGATTTGGGATTTTTGGTGGAGGAGTTAAAACTTGCCCAGGCACCAAGGGTCAGCTCCAGCCCCAAGCGCCGCTCCACCCGTGGATGGGTTGGGGTGCACTGAGCGGCTGCACCGGCTCGGGTTTTACAAAGTGGGTTTGCTGGTGCAGAGCACCTTCATCCGTTGTCCTCGGCAGGGGGACGAGAGCAGGCGGCATCTCACCCGTCTCCATCAAGAGAAACTCCATGGAGCTGGGCACATCCAGCCCCTCCAGCCTCAGCACCCTCCACTCTTCACAGCGGCCTCTCCTGCTTCTTTTTTTCCCACTTTTCCAGCTTTTAGCTCGATTAGAGCAGATCGAGGCCGACCGAGGCTAGCCCTTCCTGCCAAAGCTTTTCATTCCTTTAGAAGGGAAAGGTGTGACAAACCCTCGTGACTGATGCCTCCAGTAGTATGTTTTACAACCCTTCCTTGCCCCGGAGGGCAGCCGTGCTCCTAGCTGCTGGAGGAGCAAGGAGGAGGGCGACAGAGTGGGTAACCTGCAGCCGGCAAGGGTTTGCTGTTATGTTTAAAAAGCCCTGGAGCAAGCCTTTTCACCCTGGCCCATATATTTAAAAAGCCTTTTCGCTCTGGACCATTTAATGACTCCAGACATCCCCGTCTGCAGAGCCAAGGCAGTGGCAGGGGCACTGTTTGCAAGGTCCCTTGCCTGGTGGGTGGCTTTCCCCAGGGCAGGGTGACATCCCACCAGGGATGGGGACCTGCAGGAGAGGTTGCACCCTGCTCCTTGGCTCCCGAGCAGCCACCCCACCGCCAGCTCTAGGTGTCCCCATTGCCACTAGATGTCAGTGAAGACTGGAGCTGGGGCTTTGCCTGGGAAGGGCTGATCCTGGGAGCAGTGCTGGGGAAGCAAAAGCGGGGTCCTTGGGTATGGGCATCCCGCTGTACCCCTCGCAGCAAGGCTTGGGGGCACCTAGTGCGACCTGCCGCCTCCAGGCATGGCTTTGGCCAGGCCCCGCGGGAGGTGCAGGGGAAACCTCCGAACCTTGTCGTTAAGGGTGTCAGGAGTCCGGATCCCCCATCCCCGGCGCTAAGCAGACAGCATCCTTCAGCCGGGCAGGCAACTGTTCCTGAAACCAGGACATGAGGTGACAAGCAGCACGTGGAAACAGCAAGGGAAAGAGAGCAGGCGGTTCCTCTGAAGGGTGTGCTACAAGCAGCTTGTTAGCGTGCAAGGAGTGGTGGGATGTGAGGCTTCCAAGGGAGCTGCACGGACCATCCTGCGGGCTGGGCTCTGCACCGTCCCCAGAGCCCCGTCACCAGCAGTAATGCATCAGCTACTTGACATCCCCCTAAAAGCATCCTCCCCCTCCCGAGTCTTGCCAGATCCTTGGCTTTCCCGTGGGCAGCAGCTTTCACCCTAAGCACGAAGGGCTGATTTGGCTTTCTCACTGGGGATGGGCCAGGCCGCAGCGCCGAGCCAAGCCGGGATGCTCCTGGGGCAAGCGGGGCGGAGGGCAGCCCCCGGCCCAGCGCCCCCGACCGAGCTGAACCTGCGTCCTCCATCTCCAGAGGTCCAGACCAGGAGCTTTGCTGCTGCCCCCAGTCGCGATATCCACGTGGGAGTAGCTCCCCTCTCCAGCAAGCTGGGCTCACGTAAAGCATCGAAACATAATGAATCAATAACAAACATCTTACAGAAAGTGAGGAATAGTGATGTTACCGAGCCAAGCAGAACAATTTGATTTTTCACATATTGAATTACGACACACTGGCTTCGTGTTCCCAATGAGAAGCGGTTTCCCACCACCAGTGGATGTTTATTTAGGCAGAGTTTGAAATAACTCTCCAGCTTCCCACACCAAAACCCACCAAGACCAACCCCTTCGCCTGCAAACACCCCCATGAATTACCATTTTCTAGTAAAAAAAAAAAAGTGCTTTACTTCAAATTCTCGACTACCTCTAGTTGTGGGCTGGAGGTCCACAGGTACTAAATACTACAGGAGTACTCTCCTGCCAACCTTCCTCTGTGCATATTTGGGGCTCCCTTTGTCCCCCCTGTTTCCAGCCCCGACACCCGGCTGCTACGCGCCCCATCCCTCAAACACAAAAAGCGCAATTTCCAGCCCTGTTTCTATTCTTACAAATATCTTCCAAGGTCCAGAGGGCTGCAGAGGAGCAGCCCCTGCTCCACAGGGCCCACACCCAGCACGCTGATTAAAACATACTTGGTTTTTCNTCTTTTGGTTTGGTTTGATTTTTTGGGTTATTTTTCAATGGCCAGTTTGCTGAAGGCGTTCTTGTAGAAAGCGATGGCCTTGCGCCCACCGGGGCGGGATGGAGGTTAGTTTGGTGGGCTGGAATAATCTGTGCAGCACGAGGTGGGATGCTCTGCCAGATTTCCCAAGATTTTAGCCAGCACGGGCAGGGGTGTGGGGCTCTGCAGTCCAGCCTGTCAGGGAAAAGCCAGTGCCGAGCAGCTTTGCCGCATCCACGGCAAGCCCGGAGATGCTCACAGAAGTGCTGTGAACACGGAGTGGGATACGCAGAGTATTAAACCCGCCTGAGACGCCTTTTGGAGCCACAGGGGCTGGGGGAGGCTCCAAAGAGACACGCTTGGTCAAGCCCTGGCTGACAAATTTCGGGGTGGCCCCGCAGCACGTGGGGGGTGACCCCGCTCCTCGCTGTCCCGCCGGCAGCCGCCCTGCCATTGCCCCATGAATAGCGCATCAAGCGCCCACAAAATAATAGCTTCATCTTCAGCAGCTCCTTCAGTCCTGCGCCTGGGCTCGGGTCGCGCCCGCTATTGGGAAGGGGTAATAAAAACCCAGCCGCCGCCACCAAATCCACGGAGCCCGGGAAGGCTGGGGGCTGCCTGCGAGTTAATGCATGCGAGAGAACAGCCATTAGGCTTTCTGAAGCCTTCTGAAGAGAATTAAAAGGGAATTAAGTTGCTCACTTCAGCTTAGTCAGTACAAATAAACCTTCAGCTGTTGGATTAGCAGCACCGAAGCAGGAGCAGTGGCTGCTGGAATTTATTTCTTTCTGTTTTTTTTTTTTTCCCTTTTTTTTTTTCCTATTCTTGTCATTGAGGGCAACACAGTGTCAAACCAGCCAGATCTTCTCCAGCAAAACCCTGCCTCTGTGGCCGTGCTGCTATTGCTTTCATTCCTCACAGAAATAAAGGAAGAAGCAAACCCACCCAAATCAAAACCCCAATCCCAATTCACGCCGGTACCTTTTATCCCCACGGGAGTCCAATGCAGATCTCATTTTTCATATAATGTTGGACAAAGCAGCATACCTGGCAAATACAGAGACGCTCTCTCCCCTGTCTGCGCATGGTTTGCTCTGCACAGTTGAACTCATGCTGCACCCAACAAGAGAGACGAGCCCAAGCAGAGGATAAACTGCCAAAAACCGCCGCCTGCAAGCGGGCTTGGGAATAAAGATTAGATGGGCTTAATGGTCAAATCCTCTGCCGGCGGTACCCACGCGCGGTTTGGGAGCGTCGCGACCCCCTGAGCACCTCGCACACCCGGTGCGGGTTTGTCACCTGAAAGCATTTGCAAACAGCCCAGCCTGAGCGATGGGCAGCGCAGAGGAGCAGGCAGGACTGTCGTGGGGGCAATCGAATAAATGTGAGGAAGCTTCATTTCTTCACCTGCCGACTCCAGGTACAAGCCAGCCAGCCTGTTCCTTAGTTTCCCCACCTGCAAAATCGCGCTTCTCTTTTCGACAGAGCGTGACCGGCTATCGGCTTGCAAATCTGCCTGTTTTTTTTTCTATATGCACACACAAATATACTATTTATAGTGGAAGAAAGGAATTTCTGGCTAAGATGCAGGGCATGCCCCCTCCCTACAGACGTGCTCAGAGGGGGTCGCAGCATTGCAGCCTCCCGCTGTGTTTGCCGAGTTACACCCAAGGCAGGCGGCAGGACAAGCAGCCAGAAAGGCGCTGGGCTCGGCCGGAGCCTGGGTGCTGGATCCGAGCCGGGCCCAGCGGCTCCCGGGGGGTTTCCATCAGCTGGGCCGGCTGGAAGCAGGTGTTTCGCAGCACGTTGACAGGCGCTGCATTGCTGCTCTGTTCATGTGCTGGCAGCAAAATGCCGGACGCCAACTGGGGCTGCTTTAGCTGGGATCTTTATGGTTTCGCTCAGAGGGGTCTTAATAAAGTTAGAAGCATCAAGCAGAGCCTTGAACCCCACCAGCATTCGGAGAGCCACGGTGCCGGGGGGGGTGTCCCTGCAGGTCAGGCTTACCCATCGCCGGTTCCCCTCCAGCTTCACCACGGAGCCAAACCCCACGCCCGGAATGGGAGCCACCACCTTAGCCCTGCCGATAGCCAGCTCCCCGCTCCCGAATGAGGGTCTCGGGCCAAAACGAAGCGTGCGGAGGGAGGGGTGACGGGGTGGGTTGCGGCGGGACAGGGAGAACGGGAAAGCATCAACATGCCCGAGCGCCCCGGCTGAGCGGTGCCTTGTCGCCCCATCCCCTGCACCACAGGTCTTCCCAAGGGAGGATGAGGAGCTCCTGCACACCAGGGTGGGCTTCTATACCTTCGGGCCTGTGGTCTGGGGAGGTGGCCCCTTCTGGGGGGTCCTGGGGGGCCCCAGGCATCCCGGGCTCCGTCCCTGCTGCCGGGCGCAGAGCAGGGGAAGCTCAGCGTCAGCCGCGGTGGGGTCTGCAGCGGTGGAGCTGCCGGCTCCGCACCCGGCGCGAGCGGGCTGCCCAGCAGCCGCGGCTGCTTGCCTGCATCAGCAAGGCGCCGAGGACGCAGCCGAGCACACGCCATCACAGCGTGCAGTTATCCATTGGACAAACCTCATGCATTTCGGTGCTTGTGGAGCTCTTTCAGGGAGGTTTCAGTGGCTGAGACTTTATTCCTCCTTGGGAGGAGCTCCTCTGGGAGCGCCGTGGGTTGCTTGGTGGTTGCGGATGCTTTAAGTTCTATCAGGACCTTGCTACACCCAGGCACTTGGGGAATAAAGCCCTGCTGTGGACAAATGCGTGAAATAATGGCTTGGGGCAGAGAGAGGGCATGGGGTGACAGGGAGGGGACTTGCCTGAGGGCTCAGGGTACCCACAACCCCTGCTCACTTTGGCTTCACAGCCCTGCACGCAAAGGCTGCAGCCTGCCGTCCCCCACAACGTCCCGGTCCCCCGATCCCTCTCCCAAAGGGCTATTCCAGCCGCTTTCCATGACGCTCCCCAACACCCCTGGTTGCCAATGTTTGCCTCAACACCAGTCCAAAGGAGCCGTTCAAAGAAAGCCGGGGCAAACACATGTGAAAAAAGGCACAAATACCTACAGCCCCGAGCATTTGCTCTGGATTAGGCAGCCAGCATGGGTGCTGACCGTGCCCCCCGGCACCCTCCTGCCCTCCCCTCTGCATGCCTCCCGCTGCGGAGAGCCCCTCGTGCCCTGAAAAGGAGGGCAGCAGGCCGAGAGCTGGCTGCACCAGAGAAAAACCCCCGCAAAAGGTCCGTGCGGCAGGTAAAACCCCGCGGCGCAGTCCGGGCTGGATGCTGGCGCTGCCCGAATGCCCCACAGCACCTCGGGGGTCAGCAAAGGGAGCGCTGCCGGTTTTCCCGGCCGTAAGGGAACGTCAGACAGTGGAAGAGTCAAGAGCAATGCTCAAACGAAGCAGAAAAGGAGGGAGACGCCAAGCCTCGCTCGCCGGGAAGGTAACACGCGCGGCATCTTTATGCGCAGGTCATGATCTGCGCGGGCCAGCGCTCCCCACGCCGGCTCTGTGTCCTGGTGGCAAAGAGAACCACTTGCGCTATTAGCACTGTGTTACTCAAGCTGAGGGCAAAGCTATCAACCAATTTTCCTCTTACGGAGCCTGGAGACGAGGGGAAGGGTGAGTAATTCCAACCCCAGGCTGGCAGGGGGCAAGGGTGGCAGAGCAAAGGGCCGAGGCAGATCCCCCTCGAGCATCTTTGCTGGCACCAAAAAGCGCTGGTTGCCGTGGATAACACCCCAGGAAGGGAGCACAGGCGGCCCTAGGCTGGGTCAGCCTGGGTCCAGGCCAGCGGCTGGCTGGCTGCAGCAGGAACATCACCCCACAGCTTTAACAGAGGGACTCCCACCGGGGAGGAGATGATGCACCCCATGGCTGATCTCTTACCAAGCCTCTCCGCGTTTCTTATTTTCCAAACAGCTGCTTTCTTGCGTGCAAATAACACTCGCCCCCTCCACGCTGCCCCGAGGAAGCAGCTGACCCAGCTGGGCTGGGGGCTCGCTTCACCCCAGCACCCCTGCGCCGGCCCCAGAATCAGTGGGAACTGCCCTGCTGGAAAAGCCTCGCTGCTGCCACCGAGACGCCAAGCCCAGGCCCCTCTCCTGCTGATGCTGTTCAGCCTGACGACATCTTTTTGATGAAATTCTCAAGCTTTCAGGGTGCTGGCCGCCGCCTGGCGTGTGATACTTGGGCTGTTAACGGGATGTTTTCCCCTCCGGGCAATACTGAGGACTACGTGCGCTCCCTTCCCCGCTTGGGTCCATGCGGTCAGTAGGTGTTTGTCCTCTCCTCAGCAGCAAGGCAGGGGTAGCGAGGTCCTCGAGGAGCCTCAGCAGTATCTTGGGTTTATTCGAGGGTGGCAATAGACCAAAATCGCTTTGTATAAGCCTTCTGGGATGGATGGTACAGGAAAAAAGGGAAAACCAGGGCTGGTGGGGGGTCCTGCCTCCTCCTGTGGGATGCCCCAGTGTGTCCGGCCAGCCCCAGTGATACGGCCCTGCATGGGTTTTGTCTTTGCCTCGGCTTTGTGTGCAAAGAAAGCAAAGCACGAGCTCGCTTTACCCTCCACACGCATTTCCATCGCTGCTGGGGCTGTGGAGAGCCTGCAAAGCCTCTGAGCTCCTTTGCACGAGCCTGCAGAGCCCAGCAGCATCCCCCAAGGGATGGACCACATCCCCCCCCAGGCTGGAGAAATTCACGCTCAATAACTGCTGTGACTGCTCCTGCAGGCTCTGCCCTGGGGGTTGATCGGGGCAAGATGTGCTTAAACACAAACAGGAGGAAAGGACAGATGGGATGGGAGACATGGGACCGGCTTGTTCCTCAGCACCCTCGCTGGCCACGGGGACAGGCGGACCTGGGCCAGGAACACGCTGCCTGACAAGGGAGGTACTTGGCCCTGGCCTGAAAATGCCAGCTGATGTTCCCCTTCCCCGTGGCAAACGTGCTGGGGCTGTTGCTAGTCAAACTGGGGGCAACAAAACACGGGCACAGCAACCGAACTGTCAAAAACCAGTTTAACCCTTGATCCTCTGTTTTGATAGATCATTTGTTTTTAACAGAGGAAATAGAAATTCCTCCATTTTAAGCAGCCGCCACGTGGCCCTGGCCCATGGCGAGGGCAGATGCAGTGCAGAAGCCCTGGGGAGGGGGGACAGGGCCAGAGCAGCCGCCCCGCCGGCGTGAGCAGCGTCCGACCCCGCCGGCAGCGCCAACCTGCTGCATCCAGCCCGGAGCCAGCGCGCGGAGTCACAGCGATGAGCCTTGTCTTGCTAATAAAATAATTGAACGTGATCACCTGCCCTACTCGGATCATGGCCAATATCCATCACATAAACCTCAGCTGCCAAGAGGTTTATTTGTTAATTAAAGGGTGGGGAAAAAAAAAGCCCAGGCAAGGTTCAGCCCTGCTCCGGGTGACCCTGGGCTGCTGCTGCAAAACACAGCCCTGGCGCCCGTGTGGGTTTGCACCGAGTGAACTGGGATCGGAGGGCACCTGAACCCATCCCAGGAAGGCTTGGGCTCCTGCCGAACTGGGGATGGTGGTTTGTTCTGCGGTGGGAGAGCACTGGGGGTCTAAAGGAGGCCGATTAGGCGATATCTCAGCGCCTATCCTCCAGCTCCGATTAACAGGGTTTGCGCCCCACACCTCCCTTACCCAGCCGGCGGGGAACAGCCCGGCCGCTCCTGAGCGAAAACAAGGAGCAAGCAGAAAGGTAAAAATGCCATAACACAACTCTGCTAATAAAAGGCGTGACAAGGGTAATAAATGCAACCTTTCCTCAGCTGCCCCTCCTGCTCCAGAAGCCATCCCTTAATCTAAAGCGCCGGGTGAATTTTCTTCTCTTTTCAGCACCAAGCAGTCGCCTGCCTGGCACGGCATTTCCCCCCCGGCGTGGTGCGAAGCATCTGGATCTGACTTCAGGGGCCGGACCCTCTCGCAGGATGGAAACCTGTGGGCGCCGGGACAGACGCTGCTGCTCCTCACTGGGCCATCAAGGCTGAAAAAGGAACTGCTGCAATCACCGTTTTGGGGGGATTTAGAAGTGTTTGTGTGTTTTCAGGTGGTATCCTCTGGACCTGGCTCCAGACGCTTTAGGTTTTGATATTATGTATGAATTCTTCCTGGATGTTATCAAGGTAACCAGTGAGCTGAGATCCAGAAGCACAATCCCACATCCCTAGGCTACAATGGGAAGAAAAGGATTGCAACCCTGGGGGGAAAATCCCTGTGTTCATACACAAACAATGTGAAAAACACAGATTTTGTTCGTACATGATCAAAATCCCATGTTTCTGCCCCTTGGAGGTTGGGCAAAGCCCGGGATTTGTGGGGGTGCCGGCCAGCATCCTGGGGACGCCAGCTCTCAGGGTTCTTGGGATGGGCCACGAAACCCCCCAGACAGCAAACCCGCCGCCCTCCACTGTGCTCCCCACGCATTAATCAAGAAATATATAGGGTACTTTCATGGAAATCAACCAGTTCAAGAACAATTTGCAGCTGGAGCAAGGGGCCAGATGCCCACAGTAACAGCAGCAAACTCCTGCCGCCAGCCCCGGTTTTACGCAGCCCCTTTTCCACGAGCACCCTGGGCTTTCCCCTGTGTCTGCGTTGCACGGACACGTCCCTCCTCTCACCCCAGCCCGGCTTAGGCCACAGCAAACGATACACTAAATAGGTCTGAAAGATCGATCCAGAGGTTCTTTTCCTCTCTCGGCGCGCAGGAGGCAAGCCCTGCTCGGCGGGAGGAGGGCAGCCAGGCAAACCCAGGCGGCCGCTGCAGCCGCGGGTCCCCAGCTCCTCTCACCCCCAGCCTCCACCTCGCTGCTGAAGCTGACACCAAAGGCAAAACCTGCCCGAGATGATTTTTCTTTCTTATTTTCTATCCTTGTATATTCTTTGCACAGCCCTCCTGTCTGGCGATACGCTAACACTGCCACCAAATTGAAGTTGGTAGATTAGAGCAATCAAATCCATTTCCACAGGATACATTTAACTGGACAGGTTTTGCTTTAAACCTAAGTACCCTACTGGGGATTCATTACCAAAATCCATCCGCTTCCCATTTGTTTCTAATGGGAGGGAAGATGAGGTCTGAATAATTAAAAGGCAGCTCCCCTCTGCCTGCCGCTGGACGGAGCAAGAGCCGTGCTGCTCTGCCGCTCACCTCTGCGCCAGGGTCCAGCCCAGCACTAGGCAGCGACCCTGCAAAGCCCCGACTCTTTATGGTATCACAGGATGGTTCGGGCGGGAAGGGACCTTCAGAGC
>VZTV01072086.1:0-14681 GCA_013400875.1 Anhinga rufa | reverse complement strand
GAGATGATCTCTGGAGGTCCCTTCCATCCCTACCATCCTGTGATTCTGTGATTCTGACAGGTAAAGATGGTTTAGTTGGTGGTATTTAAAGAATGGATGTCAGGCTTTTATAAAGACTAAAGAATTGATTAGTCTAGAAATGTTTTAATTCCTGAAATATTTTGAAAAAAAAAGAAATTATAGGCTGTTTGAACAGCTGGCAGCCAAAGTCATGGCTTGGAGAGCAAGTGCAGATTTGTCTACAGAAACATGCAGAAGTTCTTCCTATGTTTTAAATCTGGACCCATTTCAATTTTTTTTGTTATAAGAAGGAAAAATTAATTTGTGATATAAGAGGGATTCCATAAGGAAGGTAACTGGTTCTAGTGAAAACACAATGTATTTAAGGAGGAAAGATCCCTTCTTCCTTTAGGAGTTGTGTAAGCATGACTTCAGTAAGCTGGTCTCTCAATTTCCACATATTTGTCTCTTGTGATGTTTTGTTTCCCTTCTAATAAATATTTCATAACTCAGATTTGCAAAAGATTCTTCCCATCAACTTTAATTATTAAATCAAGTAAGGTAAATGAGTAAAGGAGGAAAGATAAATTTCATATAGAATAATCTTCACAGAAAATGCACATGGACATATTTTGAGGCTATGTGCTTCTAATAACTACCTGTATATTTATATATATTTTTCTCCTTAAATTATGCATCCTCTGCCATAGTATATAAACATAAACAAAACTTACTCCTAAAATATTTATGACATGTCTAAAATATTAATAGTGACAGTAACAATTCAAATGAAAAATAAACATATTTACAGTATGCTCTTTTTTGTAATGCTGAACTGATTTAATTGAGACATTGCAGTTATTGAGAAATTACATGGTCCTTACAATATATTAATTGTACAGAACTTCTATATACTGATTTCAGTGTATATTTTAAAGTAACAGCAATATTATCTCATCCCACAGAAAGTATGAATGATTGAGCATGCTTAAAGATATTTAAGTGAAATTGATCTCCTTATACTTGGTGTTACTTCATGATCTTGCTGGAATAACCAGATAAAGAAGTAATAAAACTATTGAGTTTGGTAAGCAGGACTAATGCAAATATATATAAACATGTGTGATTTTGTGTGTGTCTCCATGTAAAAAATATGTGCCTATAAAATATTGAAATGGATGGTGTGAATATTCAGTATTCTTTCTAATATATTATAATTTTGAACACAACTGTTGAAAATATAGAAGAAAGAAAGACAGTAAGGCCACTGCAGGGAATAAAATTAATTATTGGTCATTAGTCATCATTAGTCACTACATAAGGAAGCGAGGTATATCTCCATCTTCTTTTTATAGAGGATAAGCTGTATGTATTGTTTAACAAACAGTCAGGGGATTTTTAGATCAAATTACAGAAAAGTGTACATAGAAACAAGTAGCAAATTACCAGGAAGTTCCCATAAATGTTTAAATGGATTAGAAAGGGATTCTGCAAATTTATGTAAAATTGGTCCATCCTTTTGACTGTTAAACACAATTTCATGTATAAACCGATATTCAGAATCTCCCCAGAGAAGAATCTGTCTGCATATGCCTATTTCTTTTATAAACCAAGTGTCTCCTGCTGTCAAGCAGTATATTGGATTAGGAAAAAACTTTGGCCTGTCTCAGTACGGCAATTCTTTGGAAGTTATTGGGAGAAAACAAAATGTAAGGACCTCAGCACTTTATTATCTTTGTAAATCTGTCCCAGACTTAAGGTTGAGCATATGAATAACTTATCTGCTGATTTGGTGCTTTTGGATTTCATTCTGCAAATAATTTATTGCAGAACTTAACAAGTTCCAGTGATCACAGCACAGAGAGTTTATGAAAGTGTACCCTTATTTTGCCCAGTTTTACCACTTCTGACAGGTGAACTTTCAGATCTTTGAATTATGAAATGGCTATTTAAAACTTTTGAGGTGATATGCAAAGAGCAGTAAGACCACATCCAATTAAAAATTAATTCACACCAATGTTAACTTACAGGTCACTCATCTTTTTAAGAAGTCATAAATAATGTATTCTTTACTAATTAGCTGCATCTACTTTATCATCATATCTCCTATTTAATGAGCAACATGAGAGCAGTATGGTAATTTAAAACGATATGACTTGTCAAAAAAGAGTCAATTAAAGGAGTACTTTTCAGGAGGCTCTAATAAAATTCAGGACAGGATTATGCCAGAAACAAATTTAACTTTTTGTCCTCTGGGTATTTTTGAGATTTCAGACTTCTTCTGTCCCAAACTGAAACCAAAAGAGTGAATCCATTTTTTGGAGGAAAGGTAAAGGCATGCCAGTTTGAATCAGTCAGTCTGTATATCCTTATTGCTTATATTTCAAGTATCTCCTGCAGTGTGCTGTCATTAGATTAGATTAGGGAGAACCTTTAGTATAGCAATTCTTAGGTTGTTGGAAGAGAAAATAAGATTTTTTTCTGAAGAGTTTTGAAGGGTGAAAGATACTCCCCACAGTCCCATGATGTTGCTCCTGGTGGCCTGGGGGCATGAACGCTGGAGAGTGGCTTTGAACATAGCCATAAGCAAACTTCTGGCTCTTCTCCTAAGCACTTATGTGAGGCAGAAGCTCTTGTATTTTCCATGTGAAAAGACAGCTCCAGGGGTGTATTAAAAACTTAAACCTAGCTAAGTTAAGGGCAGGATTCATCTCACATAATCTTAGCTAATTGGATTTGGTCAGATATATTGACTGTAACAGGGATGTGGACAGCTAGCTCATATAGAGACCTCTGTACTGTAGGTTTCTAACATAAGGCAAGATGACTTCTACCACAAAAGCCTTGAGCTATTCAGCATAAATATATATTTTTTATACCTCCCACTCCTTCAGGAGTGTAGATATGAGTACAAACTTTTATCTAGTTCCTCAAGACTTCTTACAAACTTTGTACTTATTCAAAAAATTAGGGCTGCAATTTTCAGACAGTGGGAATGTAAAGGGCTTTTTTTTTATATATACATATATATATACTCTTGAAAACCAGTGGTTAAACATCTTATCAGTTAAAATATGTAATCATGTCACCAACCTTAAGATTTCTAAAACAAAGCTGCTAATTTAAACTAGAAGTTAAAAGCCTATCCACAGTCAATAATAAAAGAGAGAACTCCAGAACCCAAGGCAGTTTGTTTGGAAACCTGATTTAGGATACCCACTGGAGAGACCCACCTTTCTAAAGGCATTAGGCTTGTACAAAACACATCTGTTTTGAACAGGGAAACTGAGCTGTTAACATGAGAGTCCACCCGTATAAGTCAGAATACAGGAGTGGAAAATGAGAGAGAGCACAAAGTTATAGAAAGATCATAGAGTGCCAACGTGACTTGTTTCGTGGTTACTTTTAAATTTTCATGGCAATTTAACATAGATTAACTTAAATTCTCAAATGGTCTGACTGAAAAAACAATCCTTTCATGTTTAATGAAAGAAGAAGTCTAAAGAATTTACAGTGCAAGGGGCAAGCTTAGAAGACCAGAGGAATAGATTAGCTATCTCTAGAAGGTAATTATTTCATTATTTTACACTGAAATTTTCTCTTGCTCACACAAAACATTTCACTTCTGAAGCATATGATGATGATGTGTATCTCTGCACCATGAGCATTCAGAGTTGGACTTTCAAGAGATTATATGGAAATCTCCTGAATTTTAGGCCCTATTTATCTTCAGGTGCTTGATTCTGTTTTGGTTCCTGGTTAATTAATTGACTGTGCAGCTCCTAGCACAGCTTTACCTTAAACATATCTTGGTTCTAACACACCTCAAGAGTTTTTACCTGGATAGACAGATGTGCTCTCTCTGAACCCATTTGTGGCATTTGTTAATGTCAACGGGAGCTGTAAGCAGGCAACCAGGAAAGAAAACGTCAGGATGTGATATTTTAAAAAGTTTGCCTTTGACTACGTTTTTAAACTTGCCTCTTTTTTCTCTGCACGGGAAAGATAATAATTTCATTAATCTCAAAGTAGTAGTATTCCCAGGAACAATAAAACAACACATAATTCTGAATGTTCTGAATGAATTTTCAAGACAGTCAGATACCTATTTCCAGCAGCACTCAGGTTTGTGTATTTCTGACTTGAAATACTCTCTAAATATTAGTATGAAATTAAAGCAGGACCTTGATGTTTTTAAAATGACTCTGATACCATACAATTCTTCCAGGCTATTAGCTCTCTAGGAATGTAGCTTGTCAGATAATTCAGTTCTGATCTGTGGCCCATGTTGTATTTGTCCCAGTTCCTTAGAGACAGTTCTATCATAAGGTACTTCATGCTTAGTAATTTCATATAAGATAAAAAAAAAGCAAACACACCTTTAAAAAAAGCTCTTTTTTTTTTAATACAAAAAGGCATATTAAACGAGGAACCTATTTTAGAGTCCCACTGTTCTCAGAAGAAAATAGAAAGAAGTGCAAAGTCACCATGCAGTGGCACAAATGTTAATTCTGAAAAGAAATATTCATTATTTCACATTGTCAAAATAAGTGACATTCTATAAATTCCTAGTAATACCTGTACATCCGGATTCTTCTATCACCATAGGACAGATTTAAGATGGTTTTAAAGCTTTAATTCTTTACTTTTTAATGATAGGTTTTCAACCTTTTTCAATTTGTGCTCCCCTCATTTTTTTTTAAGGTATCATCATATAGTGGATTTTAGGGGTCACATAGCGGACTTCCTTTTGTTACCTACTTCTTGCAGAGCCCTTCAGAGTAATCCAGTAATTTCTAAAGGTTGTTAGGTGTTAGGCTGAATATCACTGCTTTAGATAACTGGATTTCATTATCTTTAGCCTCAACTCTGAATTTCCTGTTTCATCTATTTCCTGGTTTATCTTAAATGTAAAGAAAATCCTGTGTGAAATTCTCTCTAGAAGAACAGCTTTGTTCAGAGTCTGCTGAAGAAATTTTCATCTATGAAAAATAATGTGGGTAGAAATGTCTTTAATACTACTGTGCATTTTCCAGACATATGCTCCACGTATCAGCAAGTTGAAGGCCTGCATGCACAACACAGGCAATGAAAATGCCATAAGGAGTATAGAGTTCAGTTCAAAATTTGAATGGAGAACTACTTAAGAAGTTAGAAAAAAATGAATTAAAAAAAACCCTAGCACATTTATTTAACTTTTACAGTTCAAAGTTTGAGATTGCAATCTTGCAGGAAAGTTAAAAAGTTGCTACCTCTTGTCTCCTCAGGCTTTTGGATACCNCCCCAGTTCAAGAAGGACAGGGAGCTGCTGGAACAAGTCCAGAGGAGAGCCACAAGGATGATCAAGGCACTGGAGCATCTCCCTTATGAGGAAAGGCTGAGAGACCTCTCTAGAGAAGAGGAGGCTGAGGGGGGAACTTATCAATGCTAATAAGTGTCTGAAGGGCATGTGTCAAGAGGATGGGACTGGGCTCTTCTCAGTGGTGCCCGACGACAGGACAAGGGGCAACAGGCACAAGTTGGAACGCGGGAAGTTCCACCTGAACGTGAGGAAAAACTCCTTTGCTGTGCGGGTGCCAGAGCAGCGGCCCAGGCTGCCCAGAGAGGCTGTGGAGTCTCCTTCCCTGGAGCCATTCCCACCCCGCCTGGACGCGGTCCTGTGCCCCTTGCTCTGGGTGTGCTGCTCACGCAGGGGGGTTGGACAAGATGATCTCTGGAGGTCCCTTCCAACCCCTACCATTCTGTGATTCTGTGACCATTATTGGTACAAAGGATCTGATTCTGCAGTTGCATACAGGGGTCCTTAGAACATTGAAGAAATGTGACTAAGCCCCTTCTTCTCCTAGACCTTTAAATAAAAAGCCTGGAGACTTAGAATAATACCATTCCACAAAATTTATGTGGTTTTTTATGCCATTATGCTAAGAAAAAAAACAAACAAACAAACAAAAACCAAACCAAACCTACTATGTCTTCTTTCAGCTGGTGTTGGTGGATGAAGTTTCCAGGGAAATAAAACTTTAATGATAATAATGTGAGAGTGGCCATGAAGACATGAAGGTCTTGTCAGTGGTCCATTTTGGTTTTGTCCTGATTCTAAAAGGCCTAAAAATAGAAAACCATAAGCTCAGAGCAAACATATTGACACCAGTTAGAACATTAAAAATTGCTTCATATGCTTTAAAAACCCCCAATCCAAACATTTCATCAAAATATATATTAAAAAAAATCAGCATGTATAGATATTGTCAGGTTTTTAATCTTTCTAACAGTGTTCTTTGCTTGCCTCAAATAAACATTTTCAGAGAAGTCAACAATTTCTGATAGGCTTTGATTTCATTGGAATACAGTTCTACTGACATTTCTGTATGCAGCTCTAGAAGGAAAGCCGTCACAATAGCTCCATGTTATGGATGAAGAGATGACACTGGAGGGGTTAAGTGTCTTGTCCCCAGTTCCACCACAAGGCAGTGGCTGAGATGACAACAGAGCTGCAAGTCTCTAAGGTCTCATCCTGTGTCAGTCCATCAGTTTTCTTCAGCACAACCATTCTTCACTGCTGTAAATATTTCACTACAAATCTAGTTGTTGTTCATTTGAGTGCATTATCTAACCTTCAGTTCTTCCACCAGTCATTTTTTTCATGTTCTTCACAGTGCTGAAGCAGTTTCAGTGATGTAGCACTCATGCCATTTTGTTACCTTTCAAACTCAGATTTATGATGCTCTTATCTACATGACTGTTAACAAGCATTTGATGCAGTATGCTGTTTTTATAGCTCTATGCACAATTTGGTGTGTATCTCCACAGCATGAAAGTAGTACTGAACAGTTGCTCCATATTTTCACTAGTTCATTGAAAAATTCCTCGCAGATTAGAGCTTAGCCTTTCAATTGTGTGAACCTAATGCTCTTCTTAAAAAATCTGCTTTCTAAATTTGTGTCATGATGCCACTATGTGAGTTGTGTTGTTCTCTAGCACTTTTATGTTAAAGGTTACTCTGCCTCTCCAAAGATTCCTTAAAGTTTGAAGTAAATTGCCGAATTATGATATAACTTCAGAATCACACTGAAAAAAAAAAAGATGAAGAAGCTAATATAACCACCATAACCATCATTGCCATCTTCTTTGTAACCAAACTCACATTTGTCATGGCTATACATAATACCTTGTAAGTTGCTGACCTTTCATGATTCAATGTGGAGGACTGGGGATGGGGCTGACACAAAAAAGATAACAAAAAAAAGTTTTTGTTAGAGTATTAAATTATCTGGTCCATCAATTTCCATAGTAGTAATTGCACACAGTATTGAATTTGTTCACAGCAGTTATCTCAGGCACTGTCAAAATCTGATTATCTCATAGAGTGTAGGGTTCATGATTGCTTTTGATTTTTCCCCAGAGAATTTTCAGAAAAAATCTAAGTCTATAATGGGAATAACTCAAAGGGGGAAAATAAAAAGAGTCTGTCAAGAAATAAACACAGGGAAAGTGAGAAGAAAAGGCCATCATAAGAGAAGGGAGTAAGAAATGAACACACAGTATGTATGTGTTAATGTATAAATGTATGTGAACGTGTAGATCTATTTACCTGTATTCTTAGTTGTACATGAGTGTAGCTTTATACTGATACACACACACAAAAGTTTGCAACAAAGCTGAGAGAACAAAACCAATGACACTAGTATATTGTTCTTTTAAGGATGAACTGTTTTTCTGAAGAGCACCAATTTTCTCTTTTTATCTGGGCTGCAATATTCCTGTTTCTGAATCCTTATAATAACAATTTTCATACTAACATATTCCACTGGCAATTTATGTCGATAGCAGACATCTTCAATAGCTCTCAAACTGCAAATTATTTTCATGGGGAAACATCTGTACATATTACTATTGTGACTGTAAAAGTCTCTCAAAACATTTTTCTCCCTCAGCCTTTTACTTGTTTTTAATATTGGAATGAAAGTGGCTTAGTTACATTAAAAAAAATGCTTAATCAACATGTAGTTAAAAAAAAAAAAGATGACTGGTGCAACATTATCTGCCCAGCCAGAAGTGAAACTGGTCAGATAGTTATCAAAATCCTACTAACATTCTCAAAATAGCCTTTACTTTCAATTTTATGGCATCTCCTGGCACTGAATTAATTATGATTTTGAACCATCTCCATATCTTACAACAGAAGTGGCTGGATTTAGTTTGTGGAAGAGAGGTATCTTAATTATGATCAGAGCAATTGTTCCAAAAGCACAGGACTACTTTTGGTTATGGTGGCTACTTAGTAAGTATTAAGAAAAAAGTTAATACATTTAGATTTATGATGTGCTCTGAGTAATATGAGACCCTCTAACCCAAAACAACAACATTCTCCTTAGCCTTAGATGTTCATGACTTCCCCAGCATTAAAGTTTCAGATGTGACAGTAATCATCCCTTAACTCTTGTAGGACTTGCTGAGTTGCTTCCAAAAATCCTCTCCATATCACCATTCTTAGCTTAAAAGAAATTCAGTACCTTTTGTTTCTTCTGCTTTTTAGTCTTTGCTAAAATGTTGACCTGACACTGTGCACCTCAGTTACTCAACACCCACAGAGAACAAATCCAAATACCACACTTCAAGCTTCCAGCAGGACAAAACGAAGAATCAGCAAATCATTATTTATAGAGTTGCACTATTTTCCCCATCTGTAAACCCTGTGAGCAGATTTTGAGATTGAAGTATTCCCAAAGGCCTGACCAGAATAAGATGATTAATTAAATTAACTGGATAATTAATGTCAGATTGGATATTAGGAAAAAGTTCTTCCCTGAGAGGGCAGTAAAGCACTGGAACAAGCTCCTCAGTTAAGTGGGCATGGCCCCAAGCCTGTTGGTGTTCAAGAAACATTTGGACAATTCTCTTAGAATTCTCCACACACTCCCTGTGTGGAGTCAGGAGTTGGACTCATGGGTCTCTTCCAACACAGGATATTATATGATTATATGATTAATGAAGTGTACTTTCCAGGTGTTCCAATGCAGATATTTGTTTCCAAAGTTCAAAACAAGTGTAAACCAGCACAGATTATGTGTTTTTGTAGACTGATCTTTCTGCTTCGAAAACTTCTTTATTCCTGCTCCAATCTTCACAGTCCCCATTGTCATGTAGAGACAGAGGGTCATGGGTACTGAAATAAAGTGAAGTTTACAGTGACATGCAAACCCAAAACATGCATGGAAAGGCTTTTTTCACATGCCCAGTAATAAATATGTCTTATTGAAGGGAATATGTACTATTTGATTGAATATCTGGACTAAAATTTGGTAGCTACATGGTATACTTCTCAGAATCATAGTATAACTTAGGTTGGAAGTGACCTCTGGATATCAGTGAGTTTAATCTCTTCTCAGTCACTAAGTTCGAAGTTAAATAAGGTCATTTAGGGCCTCGCCCAATCAAGTTCTGAAAATTTATGCAGATTGTGATTCAACCACTTTTCCAGGTAACCTAGCCCCAACTGTAACAACTTCCTTCAGAATCTTTTTCTCCTTATACCCAGTCAGAATCTCCCTTACTGCAGCTTTTTGCCGCATACCTCTGGGAAGAGTCTGGTTCCCACTTCTCTCAAATTCACTGCAGATAAAGTAAGATAGCAATTAGAGCCTTTCCTTAGCCTTCTCTTCTCCAGGCAGAGAAAAAGCAGCATACTTGGCTTTCCGTTATGTCATGTTCTTGAGTTCCTTAAATATCTTAGTGGCCCTCCACTGGACTCAGTCTGCTGCTGGAAAGTCTAAAACATGACTCCAAATGCCAGGTGCGTCCTCAGAAGTGACTCACATTAGACTGAGGATTATTCAGGAGCTAACTGCTGTTCTGTGTCACATGGAAGTTAGAAGAGGAAAATCTATTTTACTACACTAAACACTATTGATATCAATAGATATTCTGACATTCCTGGAAAGACATGAATTGCCAGCTGGCTAACACTTATTTAAATACTCTGTAGAAGTAATAAGCTGACTTTGCTACATGATTCTTATTCTAGAGCAAAAAATATTCTAATTCTTTCTAATGGATTCATACCAAATCCTGTCTCCTAAATTGCAATATATAAGAGGTTATATCATCAACCCTTTGATAAAAAAATGCTGTGAAAATGCTCCATGGATTTAAAAGGTAAATTTTGCCACCATGTTTCTAAGGTCAAGAGTAATTTCTCTGTAAATAAGCATGTCATTTCATCCACAGATAGCCATCAGTTTAAATTATAGCTACAGACAAAAATTATGAATATTGTCTCTGTGAAAATTGGTGTCTTATTTACTATTGATTGACTAGAATTCATATAAGTTATTACTATTTGACTAAATAAGGATTTGCTTAAAAAGAGATCTGCTATGAAGAACTCTTTCAAAAGAAAAGATAACCAACAGTATTAGATGGAGAGGGTAATTCTGGGCTTATTTAAAAAGTACCACTGAAAATTTTTGTTCTAAACCACACTGCCAACCACAAAGAGATAATTATAAACAAAAAATGCATACATACATAATTCCACATATAATGTAATAACTTATATATGTGCCACAGTACATTTTGTTGGGGGTCAATTTAACTGTTAATTCCAAATTAACTCATCTGCATTGTTTTGTGAACACACATTTTTCAGATGTGATCCTTTCTTTTTGTTTTTCAGGTTTGTACAATAGATAGAACTTAATTTGCACCATCCTTTCTGAGTATTCGGTTTTCCTGAATTAGAGATTACTAACATAGCCTTTTTATTGCAATTTATCACATTTGATTTCACATATTGTTTTGGTTTCATGGGCTCCTGATATTGCTTTCGCCTTAAATAAACTTCATAGTCTTAAGGTATTGATATTAGGAACAAGAGAGAGAAAAAAAGAGTCACCTCACAATAGCAGAAAGTTGGCTAAAGGAGCCAGTAATAACTTCTGTCTCTCAGCTTTACCCTGTCTACTGAATTAAATGCAATAGGACATGATATTATTGTGACTATACCTAGTGTTTTGGGAATAATGGTGTGTGCACAAAATCTCTATGTTTTAAAGGACAGTTTGATAAAATCAGAAGCAGGACTATCCATGACCTAAGGATTATGTTCACCTTACTGGAATTTGCGTTCCTTTTTTCTGAATATAATGAAGAAGAAAAAAAAAAAAGGAAATTTTCCAGTGAAAAACATCCACAGGAAATATAAAGCTTTGGACAAATCTCAGCTGAGATCCAACTACCGTCGTTCAGAAGCCACCAAGCTGAACTAAAGGAGTTGCAATGCATGTACTACATAAAGCAACCTCTTCCAAACAAGGATCTTCCTGAACTATCTATCCCAAAGTTCACCACAGTCTCTCCTCTAAGTTCATGGACATGATTTATCATGGCAGCTAGAGGTCTATAATGCATGATAACAGAAGTCAGCCCGAGGACCCTTTTAAAACAAAATACAAATAAACACCCAAAGAAAAATTCAACCTCAATACATTATTATGCAGTGTAGGACCTTATTTTGATTCAAGAAAAATATATTCAAGACTCCTCAAGGTCAGATGGAGTTTGATTCATCAATTATTTCTGAAAATCACAACCTAGACACATGTCAGAAAACAGTAACGAGCCAAAACAAAACCATGTGTCCTTGGTTACCTTCCTCAGCATGTGTATAGATTTCACAAGCATCTGAAAATATGAGAACAGCCATAACCCCATCCATGTGTCCCCATATTTGGTGCTGAAGTGAAATGTAATTTCATTTCAAAACTTTGAAAGGGCTGCATTTCCACAAAAAATTTCAGTGCAGTTTTGAGCCTCCGTAAACATCCTTAAGACGTAGCAGCAGCAACTTCCACAGCTTTAGATACAAGTAGAACAAAGACAGTAACTTCTCTCATCTGTTTTGAACTTCCCACTTCCATCTTTCATTTGATGCCCTTGTTTAAGAAAAGTCAGTGAACAACTCTTTTCTATTCCCTTTCTGCATGCTTCTCATGGTACCTCTGTTATATATCATGTTGTTGTTTTTGCCTCCATCATCCATATATCATATCTTTGCCAAGCCTCAAGTCCTTTCCTCAGCTGAAAAGTTCCAATCTGTCTAGGTGAACTTTAAGTCAGAAGCATTGAAGAAGTATCGCAGAGCTGCATCTTTCGCATATTGCAAACCTTTCTTTCCAGAAAATATATTCCAGAAATAGCATTCTGGTAATCTTAATAAAGATAAACTTACAAAACCTAATCACCTCTCATGTTTACACCCTTATAACAACCTGTCCATAGTCTTTGTTGTGTTTACAAATTTCTCATCAGACAAAGAGGTGCTCTTTTATGAAGGGTGTAAGATTCCTCAGATGAAGTTTCAACAGAGTATCAATTCAGACTAAGGTGTGGGAAGCTTTGGTCTATCCCTGTTTGTGATGTTGAGTATATTATTCTGTGTGGGAGTTGAGCTGGAATAAGCAATAAGGTGTGAGGCCATGGAGACCAGGCCTTGCCATGTAATTCCACAGTTACCTTAAGGCAGCATGAGCCCATGGTATCAATAAAAAAAAAAAATAATTCTGAAAAATTCACCTGGCTCAAAACTAACATCTCCTTTTCCCTGATAAAAGTTAGTGCTGACCTGGATTCCTGCATTGGTTGGAGAAGCTATCTCTATCACACAAAACAGGGGACATAATTTGAAGAATCATCTGTGAATCTATTTATAGATTCAATGTCTGGAACATGACTCCACCAGGTTCATGCATTTTGTTTACTCGTTTACTTCTCAGGCAGGGATACTTGCATGCTTCAACCTTTTCCATGCAAATGTTTTGCTGCATGGATGGATGCCTTTTCAGGGAGTAAAAGTTCTTTTATATCACTTTCATGTCTGGCTGCACAACACAGTTAGGATATCCAAGCATTCTATGAATTATCAAACAGAAAGAATTAATTATTACTAATTATTATTCTGATAAGTATTGTCATTACTGCCATACTGAATACTAGAAAAAAATCCATTTAAAAAGTAATCTGAAATAGTTATTTCAAAATTAAAAAGAAATAAATTGAAAAGCTCACCACAAGACAAATGTCAAGGAATAAATTAAATTAATTATTCAGATTGTTAGTTTGTCCTGCTAATGTTGACAATCCATGACTAGTGATTTGATATGAAAATGAATTTGAAATTCAAGGTTGCATTTACAAACTCGGATGCAGATATGCAAAAAAGAGAGGATTAAATCCTGAAACCAGAGAAGTCAATGGAAGTTCTGAAGTCAATGACAAAATTCTCCTGGATTTAATGAGAAAAGCCAGGAGGCCACGAATTCCCATTTATATGCAGAGCTCATGCGCCTCTGCAGTGCACTGGGAAGGAGTGGAAACATGAAGTGTCCCATTTTTCTACTGATTGGGAAATTATGAGAGCTGGTAGATCACATAAATACTATCATGAGAGAATGGTGTGATATTTGAGGGGATACTATTTTAAATTCAGTATGCTAGAAAAGATACTGAAGAAGCTAATTATGCACCATGGGATCACCTGGAGTTTTTCCACTGTGTATATTTGGACTAGGCAATAATGTGCCCCCTTATATGTACTGAGATCACTGAAACAGTACACAAGTCCAAGTCCTAGATATTACTCTAGCCAAAGTTAGTACAAACCATGTTGAAAACACACCTGTAGCCACAAAGACCTCATGTGGATTTGAAAGGCCATATTCAATACTTTTTGTCAATATTATTCTCTGCAGGAAAAAATAAAGACTGCAAAATAATAAAATTGGTGTATAAACTAAAATATTTTTCTTTGGGGGGGTCATAGTTAATTATAGTTTGTTTTGTTATAACTACTTCTTCATGAATATACATAAGCCTAAATATCCCATTATGGTTTAATTATACAGCCATTAGAAGAAGAAAATTGCTAATGAAAGCAGCTATGAAAAATGTAAATCATTTACAGAGCCACACATAATATACCACAGATATTTTCAAATATCATAGTAAAAAGATGACTCTCTGAGGATTTCAGCATTGCATTTAATAGCTTTTATACATTATCAAACCTTTAATTATGTAGAATTATGAGGAAGCTGGAAATGGAAACCCATTTTGTGTGCCATTTTAAATTATACATCAGGCTTATTATAGGATATAAGGTGGGCTCATTCCTTCACCTGAGCTGTTGCTTTACCATCTGGATTTTTTAGTCATAAACCTCAAAAAATTTTCATTAAGGCATGATATTAACCTTCAACACAAGGTTTTCAGACTCTAGTCTTCTAACTTTGCAATATTGGCAAGCTACACTATTGTCTTTAGCTTTTCCCTGTCAGGAACATTTCATGTAATGACTTCTTGTTACCTGCAATAGATCAACTTGATCTTTTTTGCATGAAAAGATAAAGCTATCTCAAAAGGAATAAGGAATAAAATAAGGAAAGCATATCAGCTAATACAAGCCCTGTAAGCTCTGCTACAAGATATATATAATTCCAAATTATCTATTCTTGAAAAAAAAAACCAGGTAGGGTTTTGTTTCCTTAATGGATTTTGGTTGTTGGTTTCTTTGGATTTTTTTTTAATATAGAAATCATTTATTTACTACAAGACCAGAAAATTTATAGATTATAGCCAACTTTTTGCAATGGTATTAAAAGTTATCAAAATCACAGAATCACAGA
>VZTV01072083.1:0-25884 GCA_013400875.1 Anhinga rufa | reverse complement strand
TGCTCTGATTAATTTTTTGCAGTTCATTTCAATATAGGAACATACCCATGAGAATACTGCAATAAATATCAGTTCTGGTAAATAAAACTAATATCTATTTAAAGTATTCTTTATTCTTAAGAAATACATGAAACCTCAAAAAATCTGAAAGGCAAAGTACTCTTTAGTTTTAAAATTTATTCTTTCATCTCCATGGAGTCTACACAGCTTTTTCCTGTTACCTGAGGGGATGGGTTAAGGCAGTGTTAGAGGTAACCCATGCAGTTTATTTGGCTCAGACATTTTCTTTATAATTTTATAACTTTCATAGCACCCAGTATCATAAGAAAAAATATCTAAGCAAAGCCTCTCCTGACCCCACTCCAAAAATATTAAATTTGTTGCAATGTCTCCGTGCAGATAAATCATAGACTCCTACCTCAGATCTGGGGACACTCATTGAAAAGAAAGCTGGAAACAATTTGTGACAGAAATTATGCTGTGCAGAAAGCTTAATCAGTAAAATTTGAAATCAAGAGAACTGCATAAAAATGCACAACCTGGAGACTTGATGATATTACTAATAATCCTCTGTGGTGGATACAAGAATTCAGAATGGTGATGGCCAAATCATGAATAAGACTGCAGTACCCCAAGGAAACATCTTACAAAACCTGTCAAATTGTAGATGGATATTAAAGAAACATTATTTCAGAAAAAAATAGTTCAAAATCTAGCTGAATTAAAGAAGTGTATAAATAGAGAGAATTAAGGGTTCCTGGTGAATGTCCACCTGAGATTAAAAAGCATACAAAAATTTAAAAAGAAAGACTGTTTAAGTTTGGGGAAATACACTGAAAGAAGGAAAAGGACAAGATTTGTGGGAGTGACTACAAAGAAGGGATGATAATCCCCTTTGGGTCTCATAATTCTTTACTGACTTCCTACTTCTCAGAATGGATTGGACCTAAAACTACTTCTCTAACAACTGCCTCTCTGCCTTTCAAAAACTGAAAAATCACTATACTAAATTTTAAGTAATCAATTCATCCTTAAAAATGAAAATGCTAATTAGTCTAGTAATAGTAGAACTACAGAAAAATGAAGTTTATGTATTAAGTAATTTCCAGATGTTAAGGAAGACACAAGATAGAAGATGCACAGAGTGAAAAAGAAAAACTGCTCAAAGGAAGGAATAACTACATTTTCTTATTAAGACAAATACTTTCTACATACTTATTCCCCAAAACTTTTCCATCAGTGATTATTGATTACTTTTGTAAAGAAGAGAGTCATGAAAAGCAGTATAAATAAGTATAAATAAGTGAGCAGTGGAAATGTGTTTTTATAGAGGCAAAATAAAGTAAACAGAAAAATGACCTTGCCTGCCCTCCCTTGAGACCACACTTCCCATGACAGCCATATATTCCCTGACATCTCAGCCTGCCCCAGTGACTGCATCCTTCCCACACTTACACATAAGCTTACTCATTTTCTAACTTACTCTTCAACATCTTCCTCTCCTACCATTGCCATACAAACAAGTATTAATATCATTGACTACAAAAAGTCCTTGACAATTCAAGCTCTCTCTAGCAGCCATCTTATCACCCTTCCTTCTCATTGCTTACCAAATGTGCTGTTCACAACCACAGGCTGGATTTCCCCTTGTTCTAGTCTGTTTTAGGTGCTTTCCAACTATCTTTTGGGCTTCATAACTGACTCAGGTCTAGCCAAGGTCTGTGTCTGTCTCTTGTTAAACTTGGATTGCTTATTGGGGTGTGGACTGGTCTTGACTCTGTATTTTCACAGTACCTTTTTTAAAGTCAGTATGATACAAATAATACAGCACAAAATGAACTAAGTTGATAGCTAAATTAAACTGGGGCAGACAAAGTAAACCAACTCCTTTCGCTAGTACAGACAACCAAATGCAACATAAGTAATTTTATTTTGTGAATATTTATCCAGCTGATGGAGAAGAAACTTGACTGCCTGCTGTGACCAAAAATCTGATGTTCCTGAGAGTCCATTGCAGGGAGAGAAACCTTAAACACCAGGAACACAAAAATAATTTTCAGGAGTGTGCAGAGCATTCTGACTACTAAACAGTAACCACTCAAGCTTGTTAAAAACATGAAGATTTTGCATCATGTTTCTTCAAACTCAACATATAGGAGACAATCTTCTTTAAGACTAAAATTAGATCTCTAGTCAAACTGCCATATTCTATGATCTGCTATAATAGCATGTAAATGAATAATGTATCATATATAACAAACCTGATGTACACATTAATATATTTTCATCATATTATGATTGACTTAACATAATGTACTAGCAAAGTATTGCTAGCACAAAGAAAAACATTAATTTTGTGATTTCCCAGTGACACTGGCTTTTAATCAAAGAAACATTATCTTTGCAATAGATTTATAGACGATGGAGGAAGGTAAACAGGTGGTAAAAGCCCTAAAACATTCATTTGGCAACTGAGTTCATTTTCTGGAGGAATAAACCATATCATGATGTTTAATTCCCTTGTCTATTACAGAAGATCCTTTAATACATATGAATGTATTAGGCTTCACATACTTGCCTGCTTGTCCAGATGAAAATTTAAACCTATTATTTTAATTATAAAGAAATTTTGTGGCACAGATAATTTTGGGAACAGTCATAGCATAGTGTTACAATGCAGTAATTACATTTCAAAGGGAACCTTTTACTGTCAGTAAGAGTGTTAATCAATAATTAAGATGTGAGGATGAGTAACACAATAAGCCAAATTAGTTTCATAGCTGGTTGCTAATATTGATGACTCAATTACAGGTGAGAAGTGAAAGCATTTTGAAAATGGCTTTGTATATGCTTTCAGCACTTAATTTTTAATGTATTATGAATATAAAACATCACTTTAGAGAAGAATGTATGAAAGAGTTGTTGTAGCTGGAAGAGGATTTTAATTGCCATGTTTCATTTTTGTTTGTACTCTAAAGAACTTTTAAATATACTTGAGGATCAGCATCTGCAAGAACAGCAATAAGGATGAGTTTTACCAAAGGCAACTAATAATTTGAAAAATCAGACTCCCACCCTTCTACCAAAGTTACAATTCATGTTCTGACAGTGATAACATAGAATTATGAATGCAGAGTTCCAAGTAACAATATTATCACAGTCTGCAATGCTGGAAAGTGCAGAGTATCAAAGCCTTCTGGTATCATTGTACTCATTTACGTCTTTCATAGGGCAGACATTGTTGAACCAGCACCCTAGTCACTAAAAATTATGCAGCAGTATGAGACAACTGCCAAGACTTCGGTGTTACAGGTATCGGTGTTCAAAGAGTTTTGAAACAGGCCTCCTCAGAAAAATGTCAGAACATACTGATAGAAAAGAACAAAACAAAACAAAAAATCCCCCCAGAGACATGCCCAGATCTTATTAAGGAATATGTGCCCAGTTTAGTAAGAGATATTCTGGTTTATTTTTCTGAAAATGCCTTAATGGAATACATTGGTGAAGAAGAAACACATGAAACCAAAATTGTATTGCATTAAATTTAAGAGAAAAGAGTGCACTTTGTTCATCTGAAAGCACAATGCTTAAATAAAGCTTTCTCTGAGATTAAACTTCTTCCAAATTTAAAATGGGAAATGGCAGATGTGAGGTGTCATGGAGAGCATAAAAAAATGAGATATCTAAAATAAACTTCTGTGATGTTCCTGTGGGTTACCCTCTTAGCAAGATCAGACAGCTAATTCAGATGTCAGGACATTTATTTCAGCATCTGATGTGATCCATCTACCCTCTTGGAATATAGAAACAGATAATTTTATGAATGAAAAAGGATTCACACTGGAAGTACAGAAATAATATTTGCTTGCTTACTTTAAAGCACAGGGAATATCAAATCATCTAGGAGGTCAACATTCACCATTTGAAAACTCATTTCAATATGCCTTGCCCTGAAAGATTTCCCTTCATCTTAGGACTATAGTCTCATAACCTCATAACCTCAGTAACATGTTACTGCAATTTGTTTTTGAAGAGACAATCTCTCTTAATAACCGCAGACAGGCAGCCAGCAGGTCAGGGGCTCACCACCCTCAGCCAGGCATTTTCCCCACATCCCCAGGGGAATGGGGTCGCTCTGGCAGGCAAACCTCTCAGAGGGGAATATGCACTCAGGCCCTTATATAAACATCCAAGAGTGGCATTTGTTTTTTTCAGGACAGCTGGGAGAGAAGAGCAGGATGAAACTGCACTGCTCCAGGTGCAGTGGGGGCCACTGCACAGAGGCCAGCTTCCTCCCGACATACCAGTGCATACATTTGCTGCTGTTGTACGTCTTCATGACTCACATGTGACTTTTCAAGAAGTTTTGCTTTATGGCCCTAGAGGTTTTTCCCAGTCCTTGCACTGCCTTTTGGATTCTTTAAAATTACAGGATTGGTATATAGAAATTTCTGTAGGGGTAGTTCCATTAAGGATATATGCAACCTGTTCATAAGCTCGTAGGCTTAATAAAGTTGTTATTCACCACTAATGGCTTCTTAATACCATGCAGTCTCCAGGAATTAAGAGAAAATCTGCTCTTCCATGGAACAGAGGCAACGTAAAATTTGAGACACTACAAATATATGCAGTAGTTTTAAGTAGATGCAATAATGCTGAACTATGGATATATTTGCCATGAGTATTGAATACTTAAGTGAAACAAGCAAAATAATAGAAAAATTAACAGTTTACACAGCTGAACACTCTGTATGTAAAACTTCTATCAGACAGTCCCATGCACTGATGTTAGGACATATTCCAGATATATTATGTGCTTCAGCTGTGAGAAAAATAAGAAAATGACAGAGAAGAAATGACAACATGCTTTAAAAATGTCAAGACCTATGAAATGCATATAGAATTATCACCTGGCAAAAGAGTGCTTACAGCAACAATAAATGACACCTTGGTGAGCAACTGAACCCTTACGCTTCAGATTTAGACAACAGCACTCAGTCCCATAAATGTGAAAATCTAGTATGCTGGCATCTTATGCAAGATAGATTTTTTTATCTTACAGCTGATTGATAACTAAATTAAGGTGGACTGCTGTGGGAAAATTACTTTGACTTTCCATTGCACAACTGAATTTAGGCCTTTCCATTACTGTAAATGCTATAATACAGTTACAGAGGTAAAATTCATAAAGCTGAAAAAAGCATCAATAGATAGTGAATTTGAATATACCATAAGTAAGGAATAAACGTAAATTTGATGGTGTGAGTTGTATAAAGTAGTACTGGATACTTCTACATTTCAACAAAAGAGCAGGCTCTGAAAAATCCGAGTCTTACTTCCCATCTATATGATTGATCTCAGATGCTCAATAGATACTCTGTGCATCATCTCTGGTGGTCAGTTTAGTTACTTTCTGACTCATTTTGTGTGTTTGGGACTCCAGACTTTGGAAAGCATGTTCTGACATGCCAGAGGATATAATTTCAAGAGTATAATATGGAAATTAAATAAAAACTGTTCCTGGTTATGACTAATAGAAATAGTCTGTAATAATAAAAACCAACTGAGGTCTCACAATCACCCTAATCTCCCCTGGAGCCAGTAGAAAGACACATGCATCTCTAGAGGTGAATGAACACATGTAAGATCTAACTATAATTCTAATTAGTCATCTTGGAGGGTAATAACCTCATAAATTCCAGTAGAGTTAACATCATCCTGTGCAGGTTCCAGTTTCTTCAATGGAAAACATGGAGGAGAAATGCACATTCAGAATTTGTGGAAATTCTAAGTTCAGTGCTACTTATCAGAACTCTAGGCACATTTCTGGGCAAGCGACCAACTGGGAGCTCTATAAATAGTAAATTAGTCTGCTCATAATTTTTCTTCATTTTCATAAATTATTGCAACATTTTTTTCCCAATCCCAATATTTGGTATCGGAAAATTATTAGCAAACAAAAAATCTTAAAAGTATTTTCCACTTGGATATGAGAATTTTGCTGTGCTTTTGAAATAGTTTTTCACTGCACATAGTTGTTTATTTAGCTCCCATTGTAAGACTGTAAGGAACCATAATTTATGGCTTTCAGAAAGTTCACATGCAAAAAAAGCATTTTGTTCTGCTTGGAAAGTAATTGTCAAATTTGGTCCTGGATGACATTTTCACATATTTGCTCCAGGTTAAATGTACCATTGCCACATTAAAATCTGAACATATTTCACAGCAAAATACCTCTTTCTGTCCATGAAAATCAGCCTCTGTGTTTGAAAAAGACACCAAGCCACCTGGAAAACTTCAAAAAAATACTTCATCTGGTATATGTACACTGATTTTTGTGTGTGCAGTGCAGATTTCTGTGAGCTTATAATGCTGGTTGTAATGCTGCTTTCTACATAATTGCTATTTTTGCTATAGTCATGAATTTAATGCTTCCAAGATGAACTTCAATGTCAGTCTGTATTGACAGTCTATTGTCATGCTGAAACATTTGAATCTTCTTCTTGAGCATAAAATCAAAAGGAGAAAGCCAGCCTTTCAAAAGGAAAAAAGAATATTAAGGGAAGACAAAAGCACCTCCATAAACTGTTCCTCAATTATTTCCCTTGCTAGGGTGAGGTTCCTATACTTGCACAAAGATGAAATAAAGGATTTGATCCAAGGTTCATTCAAATATTAAACAGGATTATGTTTTGTGCGATAAACAACAGACCTGTTCATTTGTTTGTAGGAAATAGTGTAAAACCTTTTGTAAAGTGTAAAGCCTTTTGTAAAGCCTGTAAATAGTGTAAAGCCTTTTGTAACTATATGCATATAAAATTTTGAGAACTGACTTTACTGCTTCATAATCCCTGCAATTTCAAAGAATAAAGAAGATAAGCAAAACTGTCAGGGAATATTCATACTCTTACGTGAATTGACATTATCAGTAAAATCATAAGAAGTATAAAATCAGTTCCTGTACAACATAGAAAAGAAAACTTTACTTATTTTGTCTTCCTAACCATGAAATACATCTGACTTTTAAATAGTCTCCCTGAAGAAGTTGTTAAAATTTTGTGCATTCATTTAAAACAAAACTAATACTTTGAGGACACAGTCAAGAGAGAAGCTGAATTTTCTACTACATCTCTTCCATCTCAAATACCCAAAGAAAGAACAAAAACAGGCAGAGGCTTGATACGGGTAATGCAAAATGTAATGCAGACAAACACTCAGTAGTAGATCCAGTGAAAGATACTGAGCTTGACAGAATTTTAGGAATCTGGGCCCACAAATGAACACTCAACATACTGTCAAGTGCTTAGGAGGGTTGTACAGTGAGAGAATAGGGAGAGAAAATTGATCCACCGAGGAAGGTGATTTTTATGACTAGCACCTGCAGCTTTTTCTTTGTCAAAAAGCTGAGACAGCTCACTGTTTTCCTCTTTAAACAGGTAAGAAAAAAGAAGGCAATGCTATGGTCCACCTCTACTATAATTGCTTAAATAAGCAGGGCACCAACCCAAAAACTAGGGGAGAAAAGCTCTTTTTTTCTGACCATTGTGCTTGCTGCTTGAGAGGGACATCTGTTAGGTACTTCAGAATATAATTCACCTAGTCCTGAAATAATGAAGTCTGACCCCCCAGGAATGGAGACAGGAGTCAGGCACCTCAGTACTTAGGTCAGAGCAGTTCTAGACATGTGTAGAAGGAAAAACATAAGTATTGTGAGTAGGACATATCAAACTTTTGAAGTACTCTTCACAATAAGTGTTTTAGTTCTGAAGATCCCCAAAGCTCTGAAGTACAGCCATTTTGTTTCCCACACGCATTCCAGCAACATAAAGATAACAAATAACAATAGGTCCAGTCTGTTCAGCTCTCTCTTCCATTTCTGACACGATTACAAAACCTTGTTCATGGTTATCTGCATTAGCCATAATGATCAAAATTGTGCCATGGGAGAGTGGAAAGTGGAAATGGAAAGATGGATATGGGAAATTCCCCGGGAAAATTGTAGGTGAACCTCTTAGAGACCTTTTTGTGGTAAGATTTTAAAGCATTTAATGTTTCACAGTTTACTGTGTTTAAGCCTGTAGATTGTAAATTGGGCTAAAAGGCTGCAGCTGGGCAGCAGCAGGGAAGGCTAAATCTGATTCCTCTTGCTATTGCAGTCTGGGTTAGGTTAAACCACTTCTGAAAAAGTGATGGGAGAGGAGATTGTGCTTTCCCAACAAACATCTGTGTGCTCAGTCTGGAGACCTGTCTGCAGTGGAGGATGAGGCATGCAGGGATGTAGCAGGCTGCCTACAGCTCATGTGGAGAGTGGGAGATTCCTGTGAGTAGCAGAGAGCCTGGCCCTGCAGGTAGCATGTCCTCAGCCAAGCACAGCTGGAAAGGGTCTCTCCCAGGGAGGCACAAATGTGTTTGGAAACACTTAAATTGTTGAATTGTCAATGCTGGAGGAAAGAAACCTCCTTGTAAGAACACAGGGGCCAGGGAGAGAGCTCTTTTCAGGCATTCATTTTATCTCATTCAGAAGATATGATTTTTTCCATCATTTAAAGTATTTTTCTTTTCTAGCTCATATATTTCTGTTTAAATAAAGACTCATTTTGAAGACTGGAAGTCATTTCTGTCTTCTAGTGCTAAGATAGTAAGATTCATCTGCCCTAACTAAATGGTGTTCATTCAAACTAGGCTCCTTTTGTACTACTGGAAAGGAGTAAGCACTTCCTAAAGGTCATCTCATCATAAGCCTCAAGGATAAGTAAAATTAATTGTCCTGCAAAGCAAGTCTAGGGTGACCAGTTCACACTTGATAGCTAACTCCTAGTGTCTAAAATTGGGTACTATGACTCCTTCCCTTCTCATACTTCTAGTCTTTAGTAATATTTTATATATGCTTAAATGTAATACCTACATTTTTTGGTTATGTCCCACAAGTTATCTCAGCAAAAATTGTCAGGATAGTGATATCTTTAAAGGAGAACCAAGCCTCTTGCCTATTCAGTTGCACTCATTTTTTGAGGATGATTTTTTCATTTGTAACACAAACTGCTATCTTTTAATAGTCATCATTAATAACACTGGATTTTTGTGAAAATTAGATATCCTAAAGTAGAAACCAAACAAGTTCATACAGCAAGCCTATAATGTCATTACTCTAGTACAGTAGACATTATATTCAAATTTAATTGAAATTAATATTGTCTAATGTTACAGGTAATGATTTGTAGTATTATAGAATGCCAGTGATAATGTTTATTCAGCCTAAATGCAGGAAGTAAACCAAAATTGGTAACAAACAATCTGATGAACCCTTTGAAAGAACAGCAAGCTTTAAAAATCTCCATCATAAGTCTTAACAGAACTTCTCTGATCCCTCAACCATGCAAAGACGCAATAATGCTTGTAAGTAAAGTAAAGCTATTTTTTTTGCCTTATTAAATTTACATGTCATGGAACAGAGTACACATACAAAGTGACTGCGTTTACTGTGTGCATATAATCCCAACAAAATCTGACATTCATAAAAATCTATGAACTGCAGCCATTTATTTCTTAAATTATTTCTCCTACTAAAGGCATGCAGGAGGCACTTTCCTAGAGCTATCAGTAAAATGTCACTGTTGCTCTGGAATCAGGCACATGAATTCAACCACAGGGATAAAGAGTGAAAGGGGGGCTACAAAGTCAAGACAAACAATCCATTAGATGAATAGTGATAGGATTTTTACTAATTCAGCTTAGTGTCCTCAGATCTTTTCTATAGGTGAGGAATTATTCTGTCCAGTCAGGAGAAGAGTGATAGAAATGGGAGCAAGTTCCTGTGCCTCACCTCTGCAATTTGAAAGATTGTGGAAGCCTTACCAAGTTTTGTTCACCAAATGACTAGTGCAGGGTTAGTGTTATGCCTTGGAAAGAACTGTGGATGGAAAGCATGATTGCTTCAGGAACAGTGTGGTCCAGTTTGGGGCTTGGTGGTATAGAAATAATGCTTAAGAGGATTAATTCATCTGGTGAGTCAATTCTCGCCTTAGTTTTCAAAAACACTTGTAATAAAGCCAGCGATATTGAAATTTTTGCTCGCTTCCTGATGATCTGCAAGAAACCTGTTTATTTATGTGCATGTGTGTTTTGAGCCCCATTTAAAAGGTATCTGAGACAAATTAAAGGCTTTTGTACAGAAGCACTTTTTGCATTTTTTCATTTGTCTAAATAAACACCTACCCTTCTAGCTTCAAAGAGGATTTTTTCTGTATTGTAAACATGTCTTGTGAGAAAATAAGAACGGAATATTATCTAGCAGGAAAGAATAAGAGAGACTTGTTAGACTTCAGCATATTTTAAATAGATACATTTGATTTATCTACAGTCCCTCAGCATTTGTTTTCTCAGCAGGTAAATGTGTCAGCTGGCAAATATGACAGTAGATTACAGAGTGCAGCAAGAAAGTTACTTGATATTAATAAAGCAGCCTCTGAAGAGGTAAGGGCTAGTTCCCCATGAAGTAATATCAACAAAGCTGGACTATAAAACAAACATGAAAACACTACAAGAGATATTTGATGGCATGAATGTTATGAAAAAAGGAAAGGTTTTCAGTGCTAAAAAGTGACTTCAGAGGGGAAACAAAAGAATTGACTTAATGATCTGAAATCTGAAAGCATGAATCCTTATATTGCATATTATGCCACTGTTCCCTTAAGAAAATTATACCTCGGACTAAGGGAAGAAGAAAATTCATTGCAGAGGTAAGAAATATGACAGTGGCAAACACTGCTTGCACATTTGAGAAAAGAATGGAAACCCCCTACAGACTAACAAGAATAACAACCTTTCATTCAATGAAGCCTCAGAAGGATTTGAAGCTGTCATTTTGCCAGATGAAAGACTAGTGATGTATGCCTCTAAAGTAATGGGAAAAATACAGAAGTAGTCATGGAAGAAAGATTGCTGTGAACATCTTGTAAATATAAATATAATATAAACAGAGTCATCTCAATTATCCAAATCACTAGTTAACCAAACTCTTAATTACTAAAAAAGAAATATGTTCCCTGAAGCAAGAAGAGCCAATTAAAGGACAGGAAGAAGACCTCCCTGAATTTAAGAGCAAGCTATTATGCAGATGCTTCAGAGGTGGGCTTTGGTATCCTTTATTCCCCTGAGTCATGAAGAACTTTGATTTCATGCTGCAAGAAGCAAGACATTTTGTAAAAATCCATGTCAGTCATTATAAAAACAAGATATGGACTGATCCTAGGAAGATCTTTGCACCTGATGTTACTTGAACTTGCTGTTGTAATGACTGGGTTGATCACCAGATCTCCCCAAAGACCACATCTGCTGTTGCCAGCTGTTATCTAAGTCTGCAAAAGTTTAGCTGTATACAACAGTTAAGAAAAACTATTTTTTATGATGCTTACTGAGGTGCAAAGTTGAAAACCATGACGGGTTTTTATGTAATGAAATAATTGATTGTATGAGGTAACAGTCACTTAACATTGTGTCCTGTAAAATGCTGAAAGTAAGCCATCCAGCACAAAGGAAGAGTAAAAGACATAAAGGAAGAGCAAAATAAGTAAGGACATTGAGTAACTATAAGAATTAAAGTTCTTTAATTTTTTATAAATACTTTAGTCCTGTGGACACAAAGGGGACTGTCCATATGTTCACATATGGAGAAAGAACCTTTAGAACCCAAGTATGACAGACTTGATAAGTACAAGAGAAAACATGACAGAGGCATTAAAATTATGTCGGTTCCCTAAGCCGTCTTGATCCAAGGTTGACTAAGTTTATTTGAGTACAGCAAGGAGGATTTTGCTGAGAGGCTAAACTCCATTTCAAAACTGATAGGCTGCATAATACAGTACATCAAGTAGCACTGTGTTAATGCATTTTAAATGTCAACTTACATGCAGTGGCTGTGCAGAATGAATAAATATCAGAAAGCACTCCATCATTTAAACATCTGATTCTGAGCATCAATGATCCTTGTCAGAGGGGCAACCCCCCTTTTCTGGCAATTGGATGTAAAGGAAGCTCCAGATTCACCCCTGTCTTTTGCAAACCCCTCTTCCTCAAATACAGCTCAGAGAGTGTGCAGGTCTGCCCACATGTTGTATGAGTTTTGAAACAGCTACCAGTTTTACAAAACTCTGACCATTTCAGCTGATTTACTTTCTATCAGCTTTTCTCCTAAAGGCTGTGCTTTCCAGCTAGGCATCCAATATGGTATAGCTCTGTATGTAGTTACTTTTGATGATCATAAATCAGTGATCAAAACTCAGCCTATGTTTTCTGTTTGGAGCTTTAAGAAACCCACATCTGGTCTGCTTTAAACCCATTGCTAATCAATATCTCTCAGCAAGTTAATGAATTAAATCCTTAAAATCTGTTGCATGCCTTTTTGAACACCCTTCTTTTTTCTTCACAAATCAAAAAGAATTAATGGAAAGGAATATGTCACAATCCAAATAAGAAAGGAAACAAAAGGAAAAAGAGAGCAGCAACCTTGAAAGTCTTCTGTCACAGTTTCTGAAGTGTCATAAGCTCTTTGACCATTTTTTTCCGTGTGTCAGTTTGCAGGCAGTGGCTCAGAGACCATTAGGTCTAGTAGAAAAGTAGCTAGCTATCTGTCTTGTTTCTGACCAAAGAAAACAGTAAAGATGGAAGAATAAGGATGACAGAAAGACTAAAAGTAGATACCTAGTTAAATAAAAAATTGAAGCATCAGTGACAGATGTTCTTAAATTCTCAAAGGTGTTTAGATCTTTTAAAAAAAATTCTATTGCAGTGGAAACAGCTAAGAACAGGTGGATTCCTTTCTAGTATTCATGTTACGGCTGGCAGAGAGATTCTGATCTCAAAGTCAAAACCTACTGAAGGTACCTGGAACAGAAAAAAAAAACCCTCAACTACTTTTTGTGTTCTTCATAATGAAGCAGTCCAGACACCCATTTTGAAATAGTTCTGAAATTAGAGTAAAAGCATTATTGCAGCAAACAGTTCCAGAATTACTGCGTGACAGGCAATTCACATGATGAACTTGCACTACAAAAGAACAAAAGGAGATAATACTTGCTAACATTGATCTCTGGTAGACAAAACTTTTTCAACTCTGGTACCTTTATTGAAGTGTATAATTAAAAAAGAACGCATCTTTCTACTTAGTTTGACAGTACAAGTCTAAATAGATCAGAATTAACTGTAATTAAGTAACCACTGCAGTGTTCTAAGTTAAAAGGAGATAATCTTAGACTTACAGTAAAATGTCCATAACAAGGAAACAAAGACAAAGAAAAATAGTTTTGAAAATTACGGACAGATATATGTGACAAATAAGCTTTCTAAATATAAACTGAGTGCTTTCTGGTGGATGAACAAAGGGAGGAATAATCCTCTCATCTGCTTGTAGTGTTTCAGGCAACAACTCTGACCTTCTTGCCTTGTTCTGTTTAGAAATGTCAAAGCAACTCCCTAGCAACATTAATTAATTAATTAATCGTTTCCTAACAAGAAACTACAGTCAAGAAAAACCTTCATTAAAGGATTACACAAGATCTCATACCCCTTGCTAGATTTCCTGGACTCTTTTGTGGGAGAGTAAAAATATTAAAACTCTTGCAAACACACATGGGGCAAAGAAAGTCCTTAGAGTACTTTATTTGAGTAGTTTGAACTTATTATCCGCAAGAAAATGTTTTTTTCAGATTTTACTGCTTTTTACCCTCAACATTTTTCATTTTCATTTAAAATCAGTTTTTATATCAGGCTACATTATTAATAACCTTTCAAATTAATGCTGTAAAACAATATATAGCAAATTATAAAACTGAAAGAGTCTACATTGCAGGATGTTTTAGGAATATACCTCTAATTTATGACAGGTGTGTTTGCAGTCTCCTCTGTCTTTCTTTTTGAGCTTGAATGAGCACAAAACAAAAGCAAACATTCCCTGTGCTTCTGCATTCCATTTACTGTACTGTAAAAATAAGATAACTTACTCATTTCACCTTACTTAGAATTAAAACTGTAACTGAGCTCAAACCATAGTGAACTTCTTTATAAAACTTATTCTGAGTTTAAACTCAAGGGTATTTCAAGGGACATAGATTGGATTTAATGCTGACCTACTATTTCATCACTTTACCTCAGATCAAGAAATTATTATTTTTTATCGGTAAAAGTGTGAAATACATAAAGCTGAGTTATTTCTGAGTGCAAGTTTTTTATATCAGCATGTTTTGGATTCCTGAAAACAGGAATGTCTAATGATATTGAGGGGTGGGTGTCAAAACACTTACCTAAAATTACCTTAGTGTGAAAGATGTTTTGAAGGCAATGGGCCTGATTCTCCATGTCCTGCAAAAATCTTGGGTTACTCTTGTGCAAGTCAGAGGTAGTGCTGAGCTACTAAATGCCCGTGCAGGTTCATTCTGTGAAGAAATATTTCTGTTCTCTACCTCCTCTCATACTTGTGCCAAAAGATAGCCATGGAAAACATCACTACAACTGAGGCACCTCCATACCTCATGGAACAGTAATTAGCAGGATAACAGACTGGGTCTCCACAAGGAGTGGTCCCTTGGTCTAACCCTGCACCTGGATCCTCCTCAAACATGTGGGAAGTATCTGGGTGGATGTATCAGACTGAAGTATGCATCAGCAAGAAAGCAGAAGTGCATTTATGCATCAAGCAAGTTCCAGTCTTGTTTTTGCATACTCCTAAGCATATGCAGCAAATACCCATGAGTTTCATAGGAAGCTGCAACAAGGGAGGAAAGACATTGATGACATGACACATGACAGATTGAAAAAAAGAAACAATTAAAAGGTTTGGGTTTGGTTTTGTGCTGAGCATAAAATGCATTGCAATGATAGAAATGTTCTTTTTCTCCTAAATTTGTCTCTTTTACTGACTTCATCATTAATAAACATTTATTTCTAGAAACAGCTTTCTTTGCCTCTTTCCTATATGGCTTTGTCGTGGTTTAGCCCCAGCCAGCAACTAAGCACCGGCACTAAACTGGCAACCACACAGCCACTCGCTCACTCCCCCCACACCTGTGGGATGGGGGAGAGAATCGGGAGAGCAAAAGCAAGAGAACTCGTGGGTTGAGATAAGAACAGTTTACTAATTAGAATAAAAAAAAAGACAATAATAGTAATGATAATAACAATGATTAAGATAATATAATATAATAAAAAGGAAAACAATGAAGGAGAGAAACAAAACCCGAAAGGAAGGAAAACAAAACCAAACCCAAAACCCCACAAGTGATACAACCGCTCACCACCCGCTAACCGACGCTGCCAGTTCCCGAGCCGCGATTGCACACACTCCCCCCAGTCCCTGCCAACTCCCCCCAGTTAATATACTGGGCATGACGTCATATGATATGGAATATCTCTTTGGCCAGTTTGAATCAGCTCTCTTAGCTGTGCCTCCTCCCTTCCCGGCTTCTTGTGCACCTGGCAGAGCATGAGAGGCTGGAAAAGTCCTTGACTAGTTCAGCACTGCCCAGCAATAGCCAAAATATCAGTGTGTTATCAGTATTATTCTCATACTAAGTCCAAAACACAGCACTACACCAGCTACAGTGAAGAAAATTAACTCTATCCCAGCTGAAACCATAACAGATTACTACAGATTTAAGAAATAGTCTAAATGCCATTAAAACCACTGATTTTTATAAGGCTAGATTTACCATGCAAGAGAGTCCACACCTCTCAATGTTCTCAAATTTCCTTTTACCAAATACAAGTTATGTATTTTAAAGATATCCTCTAATTAAGTCCTTATTTGGTAATCTCTGATGATTCTTACTGAGTAAATAAGGATAAATTATTTAAAATAACCTGCAATTAGGGCAATTTTGAATGCCTAGGATTCACTACTTCATCTAATTATGCAATCACAGTGTTAAGAAGCAGATTCTTGACATGATATCTCCTATTCTGTCAAGATCGAGAGAGGAATTATTTTACAGATATTTGACCTTAGACATTCTATATCATTATGTACAAAATTCTTTATCAAATGTAACTCATTTTCATTTATGCTATGAAGAGCATAATAATCTGAAGTACATGTAATAATATGAAATGCATAATAATCTGAATATCAGTTATCTTTTTCTCACAGATGGATATTTTCCTCAGTTTTCACCATGTCCATGGCCTTTTCTGAAGTTATGAAACTGAGATTATGATGTAAATATTCAGTTTTTGTTGTCTGAGCTTAGTCTTGTGACTTCATGTAAAGGTCTCTATATACAGTAGTACTGATGTAAAGAGTTCTGTCATTTCTGAAGGTTTTTTTTCTTTATATTCCAAAATACAGATTGGACAATTTTAGCAACAGCAAGAGACCCTTTTAGTGAAAAGATAAACATGGCAAAAAAGCTGCATGTTCGCTTTTTCTCTAATAATTTTGGTAAAATGCTGAACCAGAGCTAGGCAAAAGGACAAACAGGGACAATGAAAGTATCTGAACTCCTGCTCTTCTTCAGAACAAATGCTTCTATTCCCAAATGATCCAGAGCCCAGACTTCTCTGCTGTATTGAAAAGCCTAACTGAGATAATGTTTTTTTGTAAATCCACCCTTTGTAGAGACACTTATTGTACTTACCCAAGAACTAAAAACCTTGGTATTAATATAATTTTCAATCTGAAGAAAACAAATTCATGTTATTTATAAATAATAAGACACAGAAAAAACAGGAAGATATTCTTCTTCCTCCTGAACACAACCCTCATGTTTCTATAGAAGGTGAAGCTCCATGAAGCCAAGGGTGCAGAAGTCATGGGCCAGAAAAACAGTATGCAAGTGAGAGACAAACTTTTAATACTGGTTTATATATAGACCTACAGGGTAGAGACCTTCTTTTTCTCTCTCACAGCATTCACACTTCCATGACCTTCCTGAGCACTTACAGAACGTCATACAACCCATAGGTAAGAATAAATGCAACATTGTAAAACGTAGAGCAGTTTATCTGCTCTATGATGCTACAAAACAATAGTGCAAAGATGCATAAATTTCTTGGAAGCTTCAGAAGGTCCCAAGTTCAACATAAAAATGCTTAACAGAAATAACATTGCAGTACAAAACATTTGGAGTCATCAGATAATTATTAGGATTGTTATTGTTTATATATAACAGCCACCATAATGCTTTTTCACTCTGCAATATTATCCATCAGTTCTTTTTCATCTCATAGTGTCTGCTTTGCATATTCAAAAGCTTGACCCCACTCCTACCCACTTTAGGTCAATGGGAGTTTAATGACTGCCTTGAATAACAGGATCAAACCCATAATGGCTGTCAAACTAACAAAAATGTTTAATGCCTTTAAGTGAAATGGATGACCTTCTAACTTGCCCTCATGAAAAATGAAGCTGCTACTCTGATATACATACCATAAATGCTCATATCTTGGATTACGCTACAATTTCACTCTATGTGGTATCCATCATTTGTCACATTACACTGTTTTAAGTAGGCAACCTTGCAATCAATAGCATTAAACATCTTTCTTGGGAGAAAGTGCATTACACAATAAATCTTAGTCAAGCTGACAGAAGGAATGTTTAACCCTCACTCCCTCAGGTACCTCTGGCCAAAGTTTTAAAACCGCAGCCAAAAGTTAGGCAGAGTAGTATAAAATTCAGATGACCTTATTTTCACGGGGCTTAGCAATCACAGCCTTTGCTGAGCTCAGTGAACAGTGTGAGTTGCATGCCTAACACCCGACAGCCCTGAAAAGCAGTTGCCCAAATACAGATTTAGGTCCCTTAACCTTAGGCACTCAAGTTGAATCATTTAGATCTTTTTGCTGCAGTGGCATAATTCAAGTGATTAGCATATATTGACATATACTATATTAACCTACCTTTCGGCTGTCATACACTTAAGCAGATGGCTCCATATATCATTTGTTTAATAATCCATATAGTATTGTCCTTTAATTAATAGTTGACTACATGTGTTGGACAATAAATTAGATGAGTGATAGCATACCTTATAGACAACATGGCAGGTAAACTTTAAGATGACAAGTAATGTGTCAGCAATATCTAGTTCATTATGTGAGGTTATAAAATATTTTAGGGAAGTTTCTGAAGAAGTAACTTTCTAACCTTCAGAACCAGCATTTTTTATTGTCATAGGAAGTACACGCGTACATTATAATTCCAATTTAACAGGATTTTCTTTCTTTGTTTCTCTCTCCATCCCACCCAGTTCCCAATGAGTCTGAGCACTCAACACCAATAAACGCTAAAAAAAAATGATATGACCACTCCCAATTCAGTGTGTAAAAAAGGCTGCAGAAGGAAAACGTTTGACGTTGGTACTAGGAAAGCAGTCATTCCTCCAAAGCTACAACACTAGGTGAAGCTTCAGAAATCACAAAAAGTATGGGCCAAACTTTCCTTTGTTAGTCAGAAGTTTATATGACAATTGGAAAGTGTCTTTGAAGGTAGTTATAAAAAGAGAAGAAAAGAGAAATATGAAAGGGTGAGAATACCTTCTTCTGCAGCTTCCAAAGCTGCAAAAGTNAAAAGTATGTAAGACTATCACGAGGTCAGTTTAGGGTGTTCCATAACATATGGAGAAAACCAGTAAATGAACAGGGGTCATGAGAGTAGAGGACAACCATTTTTGCATATTGTTTTACAGAAGAATATGCTGAACCTTTGAGAGGCAAACATAAATTTGGACAAGAAGTATCCTTGCTGTATTTGCCTATTGTAATACAATCCTTCAATTGAAACTTTTTTTCTGTATTGAAATCTACCACAGTAAAAATTCCATTATTTTGTTCTAGCCCCATACACAAGACAGCAACATCCACCATCATTCCACACATAGGTATTATTCAAGACTAGAATTATTCAAACTGAAATTCAAAAGTGAAGATAAAAATTACTCCTCTGGTGTCACAATTCTGACTAAAAAATCCCCCTGGCTTTCTGGGTTGTGCTGAATTTTTATACAACTCATAAGACTCATCTCCTGTGGCTCTTGTATAACTGAGAAGTAGGCAGAGAGCCTCAGTAAAATCCAAACACTTCCTAACACTATTCATACTGCAGTTTCTGGAGCCCTGATTAAGTACCTGGGTCTCAAAGGTTTTCTGTCAAAGACTCTGTTAATGGATTAAGAAATACCTAATAGCTCATAGTTGAAATCTAGAGAAACCATGCCTATAATCTCCCTTTTTTAATTTTCACTGTTCAGTCATGACAAATGTCCAATGAAAGACCAAGCAATGGTATGGTATGATTTTCAAGCCTCAAGCAGTTGCAACATACTTAACTAGATCAAGCTCATTATTGTTGTACAATACCAGATCTGGGATGTGCACAGCCTCCTTCTACCCAGTCCTCACCTGCCCTGGGGCAGGTACCAGTAACAAGAACCACAGAACCACAGGAGAGCAGCTGTATTTGCTGTGTGTGGCATACTGGTATGTAATGCCCAAAACCTCCCATCAGGGAAAGGTGGCCTACAGTCCTTTAGACCTGCTCTCATACCACTTTTCACTGTGATTTCTGAGTACCTGAGAAAAACCACGAACTAGTGGGAAAGCAGTGCTGCTCAGTTAAAAATCTGTAGAGAAATATCTTCTGTAATGCAGATACCAATTACCAAATTGATAATTCACATCGAATGCAGGTTTGCAACAGCTTTATGAAAGCTGTCAAATCTCAGCAAGTTCAAGTCCTTCTCAGCTTGGTTTCACATGGGCCTATCCACAGACAGCAGAAAACCTCTGAGATGTACAGGCCCAAAACAAAGCTTATGTCCCTCCTTTATAAATGCCACAGACAGCTTCGTATGCAGGAACTCCCCAAGGGCTCAAGAGTGACAGATGAAATACGCTTACCTTTGCGTTTTCTTTACCCTCTCCAGTCAGCATAATCAAAGAGCAAGTCATCGTCCATCAGTGAACCACCACAGAGGACTGAGTCACAGCAGTAGGGGATGGATCAAGGAAAGTTTTTTATAACTCTGTGAAAATAAAATCAGTTTACAGGATGTTCAGAAACTTTTTATCTAGATTCCTTTCCTAAAGAAACAGGCAGATAGATAATTATGTATATGAACAAAGAAACATATTCTTGTTGATGTTACAGATACAGAGCTATAAAGTATTTCATATGCACTAATGAGGAAACCTGTGATAAGCCCATATCTGTCAGAGTAAAGGTTTGTTCCTTTTTTCCTACTGAGATGGTTAACTTCTTGCAGCCTTTCTTATTTACATTTTAAATAATGAAACACCCACGAGTACCAGGCACTTTTCCATTGCCACTCTGTGCAAAAAGAATATTAATAACATTATTAATAAAGCTGGGAAGACAGCAATAAAATATTTCTGTGCTTAAAATAAAGGATCATCTTGAAGAACTCAGCAGATTTTCTTCTTTATGCAGGTTTGATAACACAAATATGATTAAAATGTTCTCTGCTAGTAGATTAGAAATGCCAATTTATGTAACAGAAACTGCCTAAAGTGTAGGCACATTTGTTCAAAGAGATTGCAGTCCCAGTCGGTTACCAGACGCTTGCTTCATTGCCTGGTCCTCAAATCCCTTCTCACTTAAGCTGCTGCAAATCAGGATGGAATAAATGCCACTGTGGTCTTCACCAGTGGAGCTAGAAAATATATGATCTATGGAGAATATAGGTCCCTGGTGCAGAACCAGAGACATAATCTCAGCACTATGCCAGAAGCTGCACTGCTAAGATCGCAGTTTGATTCGTCCTCTCACCAGCTACAGATCATGTTCATCCCACAGCATCTTTGAAAACGTGCTCACATGAACTAGTTATAATAGATGATAGGCATAATACATATGCTACCACTGTGGATTGCACAGACATTGCAGGACTGAGGACTTGTGGAAACAACTGGAACAGTGCTAATGTATTCTGACACCTTCATTTCGGGTGGGGGGAGGTTCACAGTTTTTTAAATACTGCAGGTTGCCATCAGGAAAATAACTAAAAGGACATATTAAATTCATGCTTCACAGCCTACACATAGCATTTTATATCTTTCCACAATGCTAGAGGACACATTAGCTCAGGACATCAAAAGTAATTTATTTCATCTTATATGTGCTCTGTATTTTGCCTGGTCTGAAAAACAAAAACAAAAACAAAAAAAAAAAACAAAAAACAAAACAAAACAAAACAAAAGCAAAAGCAAAACCAAAAAAAAAATTAAAAGCCTGAATGAGAGCAGGAAAAAGTTCAGAAAGTGTTTCAGATTTTAGCTTTATCTGTATACTTTCCCTGAATGGTTGTGTACAGTGAGGAGGGACAAGACTTCATCCAGGACAATAGCTATCCTGACCTACTGTCAACCATTTTGTAAGAAATTCTATAAAAGAGGTGGGAAAACAGAAGTCAAGCCCATAAAAAAAGGATAATAGTGGGTGCAGTCCTGCAGTAAAATAGCAAAGAAAGAAGAAGAGGTGAAGGAAGGAAAAAAGGGAGTGATGCTGCTTTCCTGCCTGAAGGAGGAAGCCTGTTTTGTAGGACAGACATGCATCTTTCTGACTCACCTTGATATCTACAGATTGCCTTCCAAATTGCTGACTTTTTGAATTCATTGCATTTCTTTCTTTTCATCCCATTCTTTACTGTTAAGGCTTCTAAAATACAGACACTATGATTTGTTACTCTGAATATGAGCCTGAATTTGACACCACAAAGCCTGAATGCTTGAAAACCACTGGAGTCATGTTTATACTGTGCTGTCTTCTCAGTAATAGTTTTTAACACTTGTGGTGCAGAATGTATCACAATTTTAGATCAATTACTGTAAATATATAATTTATCAAGTTCTCTATAGACAGTCTTGTATCATATATATATACACACACACATGAAGCACACAGCAGAAACACAGAGGAAAAAGGAGATGATATGGCACATGCTCTATTAAGGCATCCTATGCATGATCTTAACAGCTGATCTGCAGATTCTAACTTCAAAGCCACATTCATACTTTTCTCTTTTCCTCCTCTGAACCACAATGTAGCCAGTGCACAAATCCCTCATGTCTTCAAGTCAGAGGGCTCAGAGAGTAGAGGAGAGAGATCAGGACTCAGAAAAGAAGATCAAGACTCAGAAACGCACAAGAGAGAATACACTGCTGGCCCCTCTCATCACTCCTCTCTGCAGAGCAGTCTGTGGGTTGCATTTATTTGTTGAATTTCTGCTTGGATGGTTACATATATTCAAAATACAGCCTGGCAGAATCCATCTAGGACTGTGGACCTCTTGAACACTGTCATACAAATACCAGTAAGGACTGACTATCCAGCAGTGTATGTCCAAGGCCAAATTCCTTCAAAGGTGCATATAGTGAAAGAGGATGAGCCTCTGTAAGTCATGGAATGCAGTTTGTGTTGCAGACTCCACCTTGCGCTGTGTGCTGACAATACCACTAAGCTTTGCTGGAGGTCAGTCATAATACAGTCCCTACCTGGATACTTCATACCAATACCTAAGAAAGATGATGGATAATTCACTAAGAATAACAACCTGAAGGTGAGTGCCTATCCCAGCTTAGTGCCTTAGCCGTTAAGTTAATATCAGTTTCTTTGTTTTCTTTCAGATCCCCCTGCAGCAGAACAGGCAGAGGATAATCCAGAGCCTGGTAGGGAAGACATTGGCTCGAGATGTGGCATCAAATATCCTAGTGCCCTAAAGGGCTGAATAAAGCCTAAAACTCAGCTTTTCCTCTTCATGGACAAGTGTGTAGTCCCAGTTCTAATGACTGTGCCCTAACAAGTACTATTCATATGAAACTGAACAGGTTTAGCAGGAGACAATAAAAAACACCAGCAAATATAGGAGATGGAGAAATTTGAGAGCCTTCTAAGATTCAGAAAACTGCAATTCAAACCCTCATACCAAATCAAGCATAGCAAGGACACGGTCCCAAAGCCACCTATATTCCAAGCAATTGTTATTCTGCAATTCAGCCTCAGAAAAACATACATACAAGCTACATAGCTTGATTACGAATCCAGAGCTAAAAACCAGCAACCAGAGCATCCTAATCCAGCTGGCCTGGGAGCACAGCAGGCTCCAGAGAGCAAGGGCTAGGTGAGGCTGTCAGCATCCTTTTTCTCAGTTCCACATGAGACAGTTCAAGTGAATGAATAAACATTTGTGGGAGGATTAAGGCTTTGGATCAGATAGTCAACAAATCCCACAAGGAGAAAACTATCACTTTCAATGATGGTCAGGTTTCCCAGTCATCTCAAAATGTCATTAAATGGTGCTTACAAAAATAAAGGTATGCTAGTATCTTCTAAACATGGGTTGTGTCCCATGCTCTGCCAGGCTGTACCCCAGAGACCAGGGCCTTCAGTGTGCAGCACTTTCTGAAATGACTTCACGGGCAACACATGAGTGTCTCCTAGGAAAAGAAAAAAGGATTTCTCAAGAGAAACATACTGATGCAGGAAGAGTATTTCTGACATCAGTTCAGGGCCATTCAGAAGGAGAATAATATTGGATAAAAAGTGGGGGATTTTACACTACAATAAAAATGCAGTACACAGATGAATGAGTGATACTGCTAAAACCAGTGTGAAGCTATAAAGCTCTTGTGGTTAAATGTAAGCAAAACCACCCGGGTGGGCTGAAGTTTCAAGTGGGAGCTAGGGAGAAGTGTTCCTGCAATCAGACAAATAGAAGTCTGAAAGATAAGCTATATATGGCTGTGACCTACATTTTTAGTCAAGATTGTCAATCAGGTTGGGTTAAAATACATGTAAAGACTGTAAACTGCTTCCAGAAATGCCTGAGTCCACTGCATATCTTAACAGCTCATCTGATTTAAGAACTAGAGAAATACCCTTCTCCCCTAAACCACTGCAAACAATGCAACTGAATGAACTATTAATGGTGTACAAGTAATCTGCAAACATTACATGTTCAAACTGCTACAGTGTTCAATGAATTACATCTGTAAGTGACAGCATATACATATGGAATAAAGGTCAGATAAAGGAAGACCCTGAGAATACTCTGAATATATAGAATAATAACAAAAAAAAACTGCATTAGGGACTGTTGCTTGCCGTTCAATGAAAACATTGGGTTGGTGAATACTTGTTACAAAAGCTGTAAACTTCACCACATTGAACACAAAGATTCACAGCCACAGAGGAAGCATTAAAATCAACAACACAGAGAAATGTCTTCGAAGTATGAGAAAGTCTCTTGGATTCTTACAGAGTGCCTAATGACTTCATATGAAGCACAGTAAGGCACAGGAATTTCTTTCTACCCACTTCATTGAAGAAAAAACTCTTTTGTATGACTGGGTTCAACATTCACAGACATAAATACTTTTTTTTCAGAAATATTTCATGTCTGTAAATATGTAGATATAGCAACTTTATAAAATATATAGGTGTGTATGTCTAAACACAGGAACACAAGCCGGAAGAAGAGAACCTGTTTCCTTTCAGCATGGTGAAAGTAAGAGCCTGACTGGATGCAGATTCATTTCTACAGTAGCCCAAAAGCTTCCGTGCAGTGTTAGTTAAATGACTCTTATTGTGTCACCATGAACAAACTACAAAGCTCTGAAAGCATAAATGGCATTGCTAACTTGTGTTAATTGAAGATGTTCACAATGCTTCTCCAAGCACTCAAAAATGCAGCAACAGGTGCCAGAGAAAGTCCATTAAATAACACAAGAACCTGTAGGTACTCAGAGTTAATAATCTACCTTGTCAAAGAAGAAAAGATGCCAGATCTAATACAGTGTAATAGAGAAAGAGCTTTGCAATAATAATAAGATTTTTTTAAAAAGATTTGTACATTATAAAATCAGATGGATTGTTATATCATTTAATCTGACTTCTTGTATACCAAATACAATCAAACCTGATCCAGTCATCAAGCCCACAACTTCCTGGTGAGCGAGAGTGTAGCTTTCTGAGACTTCAGGCTAGATTTAAAAACATCAGGAAAAAAATTCCTGATAATTAATGTGGGGGTTTGGTGTTTTTTTCCTGTCTCAGATTAGCTATGGCATCCTACTATGTTTTCTTTTTTAATAGTTCAGAGGAACTTCTGCTTCTGAATTCTCCTCCTTGTTTAAGTACTCCTTATCCTTGGCAAAGATAAAATCAAGTTTCTCTAACCTCTTCTTGAAAGCAGGTTTTCTAGGACTGATATTGTTCTTACAGCTTTTTCCTAATTCTGTCCAAGATCTCAACTTCCCTTTGAAGTGTTTCAGTGGTTTGTGGGTTTCATAAATGCCAGAGAAGTAGGAATAACACTTTCTTATGTCTCTACTTGATGTTTCCCTGCTTTCTAATCAAAAGACCATGAGCACTTTTAACAGCTGCAGCATCCTGAAAATTCATTATGAGAAGATGAAGCACCATTTTTACAGAAGGGTGTTCAGGAAGACACAAGGCCAAGAGTCAGATGAACTGGCAGTATGTTGCTCTTTCTGATACACTGTGCTAATCTCCTCCTTCTCCCCATTTCTGAGCCTCCCTTTTCAAACCCTATAATCTCTCTGAAACATTTGGAAAAGTGTCCAAAGTGCATGCAATTTGGAAAATGGCAGTAGGTTTTCTAATGTAAGGCTGTAACTCAGTGTCATGATCAAGACAGGCTTGTTTTCCTCCCTGATGCTCATATACTTTCTGCCTCTGGATTACTCTGAACACTCCCTTTTCCACACTTACATGCAACTGCATCATATTTAACACTTCTAGTAATTTTCTTTCCCTTCTATTGATATGTAATTTCATCCAAAGGAATAGTCTGTTCTTCTGAAATACCTCTCACATTGAGATCTTTTTTAATGATCCCCAGTGTCCTGGTTTCAGCT
>VZTV01072076.1:16438-30599 GCA_013400875.1 Anhinga rufa | reverse complement strand
TACAAACGGAAATTGGCCGGAGGTGGCACGGTAAGAGATATGGACTTATGCCAGTGTGGAGGAGGACAAGATGGACTGTGCCATCTAGTTCTGGAGTAAAAATGACCACATCTGTGTGCTAAAGATACCCTCGGGATCTGGAGCAATCGCATATAAAAGCCCAATCAGGAAAAATAAAACCAGAACTAAACAAACCAAAAGACCCACCAAACATAATGATTGCAGTTTATACTGAGCAAATTGGAGGAGGATCTGCTTCTGCAGCAGCTCTGCCCATCAGAATTCTTTTGCAGGACAAGCATTGCAGTGACATATTAAACACTGACTGGCTGATCAAAATAGCCCCTCTCGTTGATGTATTTTGCACCACAGCAAACACAAAAATCACTTCTTGGTTCACTTCCTGTGCATTTTCATTGATGAACCATATAGCATAATGTGTCTAGGGAGTGGACACCAGTAGTACCCTTCAGCGACACCATAGATGACCAGCTCTGGAAACTGGTATTCCATCTTTNNNNCATCTTTACACAATGGGAAATGAAGTCTATCCAGGTTGTTCAAGCTTTGTTCCTTTTTTTTTTCAGGGAAGAGTAGACATGGTTCAGTAGACATGCAAATAAGAAGCCAAATGTCTTGTTAAACTGCAACATAGTGACTGAAAAGTCCTTTTTATGTATTTTCTCTTTAGAAGCAAAAAAATTCAAAGTTCAAACTAAAAACCAGTACACTCATGTTCTGGTGTTATTCCAATAGCTACAGGTTAGAAAATTTCTGATAGCCAAGCAGCAGGAAGTAGAGGTGTTGGGAAGGATGAGGCTCTATAAGATAATCATTAAGGAATTGCTCTTTGCAAGTAAGTTAGAAAGAAAAGCAAACATTTGCACAGAAAGAGAGTGAGTCCCACTGGAGATGGACTAGGAGACTGCTAGCAATACTGCTAAGTATTTTCTTATGTGTGACTGGTTTTGCTCTTCAGTGTTGTAAAAATATTCAGAAACTTGAAAATAAACTTGCATTCCCAGTGTTTGTACTTAAGGGGTTTTGTTTGTATGTTTATTTGTTTGTTTGGGGGTGGCGTGTTTTTTTTTTTCCAATGGTGGTTTTAACCTGTAGAGTAATGGATTGATTAACCTTTTTGATGGGAACATTTGGGCTTGGAAAGGAGAAAAAAGAAAGCTAACCTGTACTAAACAGTGAGGACTATCAGACGGATACATTTTTCACCCCACTGTTCTGGACATTCCAGTGATCTGCCAAGTCCGATTAAACAACAGAAAAGATAATAGAGAAAAGTAGACTTCTTCCTTTTTCCTTTGCTGTATCCAGGTAATTACAGCTAACTTGACGAAGTAGAAAGTTATGCCATCTTGTTTTTATGTAAAAGCTGACTGCCAAGGAGATGTCTTCCTCTTTCCATTAAAAATTTGTCTTTCTCCTTGTTTTTTCTTCCACCTGTGAAAAGTACAGCAATGGCTGAATTCAGATCTGAGGGTGGGAGAAGAGTCTGAGGGAGCACTAGGAGGAAGGTGTTTATTTCCATTTCTGCAGTGCCTCTTTGGAACATGTATTACAATGTGGGGTCCCAAAATATGGTTTATATTGGTTTCCTTCCCTTATTCAGGAGGATTCAAGGTGAGCTGGATGGAACCATGTGTCAAATAGTTAGTGATCTGTTGAAAGAGGCTAACTGAGAGATGAGTTTGCATGGCTTTCAGTGTTATATAGCATCCAGCTAATGTCAAAAAGTAGCATAACCTGTAAACATGAGTGTCGAGGTAGTTGAATGTGTCTTCTTTCCTGGAGTTGGATGTTTTTCAGCCTCAAAAAGATCATGGTCTCCATTAGCTAGAAATGAACCCAGACTAATAGAACAACTAAGAAGTCAAATTTTACCCATCTCGACTCATACATGCTTAGATAGAAAATTTTCTACAGCTGCTGCATTTCTGTTGTATAATTAACTGTGAAGTGGTAAATTTACTCTGAAGACCATCATGCCTTGTAACTGGAAGATAAAAGAAGAGGCAATAAAAAACAAATAAATTTCTTTCTTCTGCTGAACAGATCAACCATTGTCTGGCTCAACTGATTTCTGAATGTGTGATGGCATTTTCTTATTTCCATGTCTCAACCAGTGATATAATGTGTCATATTAAGTCTTGTAAGTCTTGACTATATCAGTTGGAATTTCTGGCTTGTAATTAAGTCCTACAATACTGAAATGGTGTTACCATGACACATTAGTAACAGATATAAAGGCACATGAATACATGGACCTCTCAGGGCTCTTGTTTACTGCTTTTATAGAAACTTGCATTAAGGGCTTGGCCCCAAATCCCTGTGAATCAAGAATACTGGCAGTCTGTTTGAATAATTTCCATCAGCTTTGTGTCATATGTAATATGGAAAATTATTTGGCTACATTCAAGTATCTGCATCATCCATTCACACCTAAATAGGGTTATCAAAAACTAGGTCTTTGTCCTTTTCTAGTCATCTCATCTTTTTCTAACATGAACAGAGGCAGGAATCTTCAGAGAGCATTTAATTCCTTCCTGAAATAAATAGGCACTATAGGAGGAATAGTTATCTGTGGGATAGCTGAAACTGGAAACAGTAGCTAAAATCAGAAGACATGACTCTAACTGTTTAATTAGAATATTAATATCAGTTATGACTTGGCATGGCATCAATATTAAGGTTACGTTACAATTTAGCAAATTCAATCTTGATTATAAAGTGTTAAGCAGAATTTCAAATCTTAAATTTTCAGTTTTTCAGGAAGGGAATTGCATTGAATTTAGATAATTTTTACTAAATGTAACACTAGCTTAGGAGCATGGGCATGTTTTATTGCATAAGATTATGTTTCTGCAAGTTCTTGTCTGTCACGTGCAAAGTTTGATGAAACAGGTATGAAAAGTGTGAGTAACAGAAACTCCTTAACCTTTCAAGAATAAATTATGCTAAGTATGATTTACTTTCACTTGGAGTAGGGCCAGAGCAATGGAAAACTGACCTGGAGATAGAGAATAATTTCCAGGGTGTGCAAAGTGCTACAGGGTTTACTCTGCAATGGGTAAAGACAGAAGTAAAAAAGAGCTTCCAGGCACAATGGCTGTGCTGATCTCACTGCAGGCTGCAATGGCAAAAAAGATCAGCAGTTTTAGGTGCATCTAACAGGTTTCTGCCAGCTTAGGTACAACTTAAGCCATTTGGACTTGGCTTTTATGTTGTATCACAACCAACTGTATTTAACTGATTAACATTTCTCCTTCTACCCTCAAAGACACCTTCCAGATTCCTAAAAATAAGTAATATTTTTGACAGCATGGCATCACTAAAGATCCCATCTTCCATTTAGTTTTGTGAATGGAAATATCTCACTGTAGAGTATTTGATCAGCTTCTTTTAAGTTACACATTCAGGTAACATTTTCTGTTAGGCTCTTCTTGATACGTTTTATCATAACTTTATCTTTTCTTAGTCAGGCAATCACCCTTTTACATTGTTGGTTTTTTTTTTCTGTCTAGCTTAATGCCTTACATTGCTGCCCCACACAGTGTAACTGTTAATAACTTCAATGGCAATCGATAGCAAAGTCAAAGTCTCTCTTACTAACAGTATATATTTTATATTTTATAATACCAAAATTAAATGGTGCCTCATATAAAGACTGATAGTGAACACCTGTGATTCTTCTGTCTTTATCTAACATCAAGGCAAGGTTACTATTATTGTTTTTACATCATGAAATAAGTTCATATTTGAGTGAAGAAAGGGCAGCTTTTCAGTGTTTTGCTTTATTTGAATTATGATTCAATCTGTAATACAGTAAACACTTGGCACCTCTACCAAGGGGAGACCTACAGGTTTAAGGACATTGGCCTTATTGTAAGACACTGTAGAGAAGAGAAAACATAAAATTATTAGAAGAGGCCCAAAGAGTTCAGTGAGCTTTAGATTTATTATTCCAATAAAAACTCCAGTAGCAAAATTTGTTATCTAAACCAATTTGTACCTGAAACCCTTCCATGTATTAAGATCCAAGATCTTCTGTGTTGTCTGTGTGCATCTGTAGGAAAAGGGAGATGTCCCTGTCTACCTATAATAGACTGGGAACAAGCAAGAAACATCTTTTAATTATAATGTTACAGTTCCCTGATGATTTGGAAGATGTCTGTAAATTGAAACTGAGATCAGACACACGTAATCCACATCAACTTTGATTGCAAGAGAGAATTACACCTACACAATCGCTGCCTAGCTTGAATTGTGCTCTCATATTATTGAATTAAGATATTAATATAGTATCCTTAAGGTGAATGTCTTGCAATTATCCATAAAGAATAAAGCTTTTAATCAGATCTTGCCTACTGCAAAATATGTACAAACAGAGTGATGGTGAGTTTTTTGGTTGGTGAAAATGATTTTATAACACACTATGAAAGTCTTATAACCAAAAAAAGCTTAAAAAGATAACAGCAGTTTGTATAAATATTTCATTATTTTTATGCTTGAAGAACATCAATGTTGTTTAGTCACAAATAAAAATGCTTCACGTTTATATTTCATGTCATAATATTAAATGACTGGAAATGTTTATTTGTACTATTTTTTTCATTCAAATGCTATCAATTTTTAATATATTTTAATAGTTTACAATATGAGAAAAGAAAGTGAAAAGATTATTTGTAATTTTATGTAGCAATAGGATTTTCCTGCCATTTTGTATATGATTGAACAAAACTTCTGTATCAAAGTGGATAATAAATACCTTTCTAAAAGTGACAGGAACACATACAGTAAATCCTTAATATTGCAGTGTGCACACAAATGTCTGTAATAAATCTGTGTTTCTTTATTTCCCCTATTATACTCACTTAATTTGACAGACGTTTTGTCTGTACCATAGTCGGTCATGTACAGAGCTGTCTAGATGATGATGACGTTCCTTGCTCCAAGCTTAACTTATATAGTCCTTTCTTCTGGTCAGTCCACTTCCAATTGGAGGGCTATGTGTATCAATTTCCTTTTCCCAGATTCGACTTGGGTCAGATTGATCTTTCAACATTTTTTGCATGTTTAAAATATTAGCAAAATTATTCCTTTCTTATAGGAGCTTCCTGTTAGCCACAGACAGAAAAAATTCACTGAGACAAATTTCACCTTGAAATTTGATAGAGCTGTGTTAGGGAGGTGGGAAGAAGCAACCTGAAGTGGACCTTTTCCCTTTTTCCAGTAACAATGGATGAAGCAGAAATTACTAGATTGGCTTCCCCCTGATTAGGACAAACAGCTAGAGTCAGACCATCAAATTAGGAATGGGAATCACCTCTAGCTGTTGTAGCTAAGCCAAGGTTAGGAAACGATGAGAGGGTGAGGTAGTGCCTCCCCTGCTCTGCCCAAGGAAAAGCTTCATTTTAATAACTCAGACTGGTTACCAGCCAGGTCAGTTCCTTGATTCAATTAATTATGTCTGCATGAGTGCTGATACCAGCACACATAACATTGTAGGAACAACTTTTTTTCTGGTAATAGCAGTAATTTCTGATGATTTGAAGAAACTATAGAGTAATATCCACATCAAATCCACACTGAGTGCATTAACAGGTTAAGGATTTTCTCCATCTCTTTATTAACTGGTTATAAAAATGTATAAAACAGGACATTGAGTCCAAATCAGCTATATGGGAAAAAACACATGATATTTTGTTTATTTGGGGTTAACTGTGCTTTTCTATCCAGTAAGGTCTACAGAAACAAGGTAAAATTTCATAAGAGAACATGAAAGCACGTTAAAGGAAAATGAGCAGTGTCAGCACGGAGGTGAGAGCTTTTTTTCCTTGAAAAGTTCCCTCACTCCCTGCACAACACTGTTTTGCAAACACTTTCCAGACATCCAAAGTTTGAGTGGGTTCAAGACAAGATTGAACAAATGAATGGAAAATTTGGAAAATGCCAGACACGAGTGGGAGGGTTCTCAGGAAAGCAGTGCGTATGCCTGCCTGCCTACTCTTGCACTCTTCCCTAGGTGTTTCGGCCACCATCAGTGATGAGGTACAGGCTAGACCTCATGTATGTTCTGATCTGGTAGGAGGATGACCAGTGCTGGTCAGAAAGTTCTGAAGTGAACTTTCAATGAAAATATCTGCCACCTTTTCTAGCAAAAGAAGTACAATTGTGTTGCAAAGTGCACATGCTAGAAAACAAACTGGGGTGGACGGAATTAAAACATCACATGGTTCATCTGAAAACATCCCAAATTTTCTTTAATTGGCAATGAAAAACCTTTTGTGTTTTTCCATAGAGGCGAGAGGGAGGACTGTTTCAGAAATAGTGGGCAAGACAACCTCAGTGTTCCTTTATCCCATTTCCTGTGATTACAAAGTGGTTCCTTCCTCAGTTTCATTGGTGTCTAACCTATTTTATTTTTTTATTACTTTTTCTTAAGTAATGAGGCTATTTAATCTACAGATTACAAGTTAGTTCTCTGTTATTCCAATATATACTATTTATATATTTATTTTAGTCTAAAGGCACATCACGACTCCACTAGATGGCAGCCGGGACCTTCACAGATCTCTTCCCGCTGAAACCAGATTATATTTTTGATGGATTCCCTTGACACAGACCAATTAAGATGTTCCATTCAATGGATGAATTACATCACTGCCTTTTCAGTGAGACTCTCAGCATTCAGTACAGCACCAATGGACTCCACTATCCATCCTACAGCCAGGATATTACATCTTTCTTTCCCTTTCTGCTTTCCTGGGATTGCTGAAATAATCATAAAGGCACCTAGAGGACTCTTTGCAGGATAATGTCATGTGTTTACACTGGATGTCCCTTAGTAGATGAAGCCCAAGGCACCCTTGAGGCCAGCCTGTCAAGTCTTGTAAGGTTTGTGAGACTCTCAAGGTTGTGAGAGTGCGAGTTTGGATTCAGGTATGGCTGAGGTATGGTTTATCCCTGAGCATGGTCCACAGGCTCCTGGACCACCAAACATGACTGGAGAGCAGCATGCAAGCTGTTTGCAAGGCCAATGCAAGACTGACAGCTAAGTGGAATATGTATCACTTCACTTTTACATACACACTGGAGACTACTCAGAGTCGTAATGACTTTCCATGGCAGCCTATAGTCATCTCCAAGCATGGAGGGATGGGGACTGCCAAGACTCCTTGGATTGCTGGTGGGAGTGTCTGGTGGGAGAGGGACTTCTGTGGGGCTATCCCTTCCCATTTGGACAGATGACGGAGAAGCAGACAGATGGCAAAGTTGACAAAGCAAAGGCTGACTCATTTGGATGTATTAATCAGTGCCTTAGAGCTAGTGTTTGAGTGAAAACAACTCTATCAGAAGCAGGGCTCTCTTAAGCTATACCCCATCAAGCAGCAAACATGGATTTGATGCAAAAGCCTACACCTCAGGTAGGGGCAGCAGTATTGCTGTGGTTGTACAGAGCTCAATTCAAGCTTTAAAATCTACCTGAGATGCCAAGAAAAAAAATAAATTAATAGCTGACCTGGGCTTAGTGCCATAGCTGCTTGGCTGCTCACAGTTGTAGGAAACTCATTCAAGGGTGTCCCCATGGTGGCTTGGTCACTTGGTTGTGACAGTAGTGGATGCATTTTTGAAGTCAGATCTAAAAGTCATGTAGTGACAGAAAAAGCCACTTTATCTAATATTGTGACAAAACCTCAGTAGTTCCCTGTCTCTGCCTTTTTTTTTTTTTTATAGTGCACTGGCTGGCTGGTCGCATCCAGAGGGTAGAGGTCAATGGCTCCATGTCCAGATGGAGATTGGTGACAAGTGGCATCCCTCAGGGGGCAGTACTGGGACTGGTACTACTTAATATCTTCACCAGTGACATAGACAGTGGGATCAAGTGCATCCTCAGCAAATTTGCAGATGACACCAAGCTGAGCAGTGTGGTTGACATACCAGAAGGATGGGATATCATCCTGTGAGACCTAGACAGGCTGAATAGGTGGGCCTGTGAGAACCTCATGAGGTTCAACAAGGCCAAGTGCAAGGTCCTGCACCTGGGTCGGGGCAACCCCTGGTATCAACTCAGGCTGGGGGATGAAGGGATTGAGAGCAGCCCTGCAGAGAAGGACCTGGGGGTACTGGTGAGCGAAAAGCTGGGCATGAGCCGGCAATGTGCGCTCACAGCCCAGAAAGCCAGCCGTGACCTGGGCTGCATCCCCAGCAGCGTGGGCAGCAGGGCGAGGGAGGGGATTCTGCCCCTCTGCTCCGCTCTGGTGAGACCCCCCTGCAGCGCTGCGTCCAGCTCTGGAGCCCCCAGCGCAGACAGGACATGGACCTGCTGGAGCGGGGCCAGAGGAGGCCACGAAGATGATCAGGGGGCTGGAGCACCTCTGCTCTGGAGACAGGTTGAGAGAGCTGGGGTTGTTCAGCCTGGAGAAGAGAAGGCTGCGGGGAGACCTTATTGCGGCCTTCCAGTACTTAAAGGGGGACTGTAGGAAAGGATGGGGGCAACCTCTTTAGCAAGGCCTGCTGTGAGAGGACAATGTGTAATGGTTTTAAACTAAAGGAGGGTAGATTTAGTGTGGGTATGAGGAAGAAATTTTTTACAGTGTGGGTGGTGAGACCCTGGCCCAGGTTGCCCAGAGAGGTGGTGGATGCCCCATCTCTGGAAACATTCAAGGTCAGGTTGGACGGGGCTCTGAGCAACCTGGTCTAGTTGAAGCTGTCCCTGCTCACTGCAGGGGGGTTGGACTGGATGACCTCTAAAGGTCCCTTCCAACCTAAACCATTCTATGATTCTAAGATTTATGGTGTTTTAATACTTTTTAATGGATTTTAGAGAGAAAGCCTTGTAGGCTTGTAGTGACCTCTGTGAGGATCAGTTTTGGTAAAAGAGCCAGACCTGAAATACAGATCCATTCTGATTCTGGTAGGTGGTTCTATAGCTGTAAGGTTTATTAAGAAAAAAAAATTTTTGAGTGTTTGTGGATAGGTAAAAGAGAAAGAATGAATAAAAAGTAAATTTTATGGCTAGATGAATGTTAATAGAACTATTTTCCACATACCACCATCACAGATTACAGAGCTGTCGTATTTCATGTAGGGGATTAAAAAATACCATTCCAGTTCCTACTGAAAATAGATTTTTCACTTTCCTTCTGATAAAGAAAAGGCTGCAGCAATGAAGGAATTGGAAACATTAACTTACTATCCATTTCGTAACCAGGGCTAGATGAAATATTTTGGAAACATCAATGTTTTATTAAAAAATGAACATTTTTCTTCTGATTTGAGAGTCTCTGTAATGTTTCTGAAGAGTTGTTGCATCCTTGGAAAACAGCAACCTACTCACGTGGTTAATGCTGCACACATACTTAAGTCTCTTCCTGGAACAGGGACTATATTAACCCAAAGCCTGTTTTTTTTTGTATCCGTGTTAATGTAAAATTTGCTCTAGTATCTTTGAGCAGGAAATGCAGACAACTACCACCATTAAAAATTAAAATACCACACTTATCAACCTAAGAAATGTATCATGGCATTCCTTTTTGTAGACCATCTTTTTTTTTTTTCCTGCTGAAGATTTGTCTGCCATAGAAACTGCATGTCTTATGATCTTCATAAGGGGAGACCATTACAAAGAAAGAAAGCTTTTACCATTAGACATGCAGTCCCAATGGGTTCATCTAGTCAGGTGCAAAGAGATGGGATTCATCTAACATTATTTTGTAGTTTAAGAACTAGGTGCCTAAATTCAGGCCAGGCAACCCAGGCTCTCTTTATGATTGAAAGAGAGCAATAGATCATTTTCAGATGTGTTTTACCTGATCTTTTTTAGATACTCTGTTTTAAGATGAGATGAATTGCACTGCAGACTCCCCTCGAATCCCTCCATAGTTTATAAAGGAAGCCCACCTTGATCAGCTGTAGATGTACTGACATTTAGCCAGATGATCCCTCCCTTCTGCATACAGACAAATGGCAGAAAGTTGTGAGCATTGCCTGCACTCACTGTACCGAGGCTGTACAAAATTACAGTGTTCAAGACCACCCTGGAGACTCCTCAAAGCTGGTTATCATCAGGCGTGACCAGTTTTACTATTTTCTTACCAGTCAGCTGTTTTGTTTGGCACCCACAGGGTACCTCATGCATTCACAAGCCCTTTTGTTGTTCTGCACTAGGACGTGTCAGGACCTCGCAGGATGTTTGAGGGCTCACATCCAAGAGACTCCCAGTGACCTGCATGCATATGCAGACTCCTGGACACAGGCTAATCTACATGCCCCGGTGCAGTTCCTCTGGCTTTTCCAACAGATATGCCTGCATGTGCTGGATCCATTGCTGCTCAAGAATCATTGCTTGTGGCAGCCAATTTTGTCACAGCTCAGCAAAGTGATAGCCAAGTTCTCTCTGTAGACTGCTCCTGGTGTTGGAGAAGGTTTTCTGGCTGTGTTAAAAATGAAGTTATAGCCCAGCCTTGGTCCCCAGTGCAATTGCAGGCTTATTAGCAGAGCAAATACACCCAATGCCTTTTCATATCCTGATTTCTCTCACTGAACTACCCAGAAAATCCCAAAATTTTCTTCACTACTTAAGTTAAGCAGATGTTTACCTAATTTGCTGGCATGTGGCATTTGCTTTGCTGTTTCTGGCATTTGCATGGGCACAGGACAAAATACACTGAAGCAACCAGGTGCACGTGCTGTCTATCCTCATCCCTCAGCTTTTAATGCATCTGTTTTCCTGAGTGCCATTTCAGAAGCTCAGTAACAAAAGGAAAGTAGCTTTTAACTACTGGTTGGATTTTAATCTTGTTCCGTCTCTGCTTTAAAAGCTTTGGAAAAAATAGAGTGGCTTTTAATAAAATAGCAACTATTGGAACACCAGAAATTGTCTTTCCTCCCAGAGACACAGTGGAGAGTATAATTTAATTTGATTAATTCACAGCTCACATTTAAAATGTTTGGGGTTTTGTTTCTCTCTCTCTTTTTTTTTCTTCATTTTCTTTTTCCCCTACTGTCCTTTTGGCACTTACATTTGGAATAGACATTTGCTCAATATTGCTTTCGCTTATGTCATAATGAAAATTCACAAAGACAGACTATTCTTAATCTATTGAAACTATTTGAAAATATTGATCTACAGCATAATTTCAGGGAAAAGACTTTTGGAGAAATATTAAGCTCCTGATTTCTTTTTCCTCAAGGGAAAAAATGGACCTTTTTTTTAGCAGTATGTAAAAATATTCCAGAATGCACACAGGCACACACACACTTTTTCCAGAATTGCCTTGTTCAGTAACTATGCTGTTTTTTCCTATATAGAGATGGGTTTTTTTCCTGTATATTCATACAGCTTGACCTCTTCCAAAGTACTGTTCCCCTGCATGTCTGTTTGCCTGAGTGAGCACTTATATAATAGCCCCAGGAAGTGTAACCACTGGAAGTATCTCAATAAAGAGATTGTAACCAGAGCCTGTGCCAGTGTGTGGCATCAGCAAGAGGGGATACAGGCAACACTGGAATATAGTCTGATAAAAGATTCTTATAAAAAATGTGTCCCCTCTAACAGGCTTTTGGGATTTGGAGTGCTGAGAAGCTTTTTTGATGAGAAAAACAAGGCTTTTAGCAGCAAAATTGGACAAACACCAAGTAGCTGATAGCACTTTGGGTAAACATGTTCAGAGGAAAAGACAGCAGGGGAGTACATGGCCTTTGTGGCTGGTCTGTATTTACCCTGTAAGTGAAGGAGTTGCAGGAATTGTCTGTCATGTGCCGAGCGAAAACAAAATGTGATAGCCTATTGCTAGGGCTGTGTGCAATAGGGCAGCCCAAATAACCAAACACGGTGAGAAGTCATGAACTGCTTTGCTGTAAATACTCAGCTGGAGAGCAGGTATCGGGCTCCTGCAGCAGTGGAGCAAGAGGGGTTTTGGCAGGGGAAGCGCATGGCCTAGACTCAGCCAAAAGGAAATCGTTAGTGCTTGTGAGGAGCTCCCTTCTGCAAGGCATGCTTATATGAATTCTGTTTGAGATACAAGTCAACAAAACCTCTGGGAAAAATCCAAGTCTGAAGAAAACTGCCTTCACATTTTCAGTACAGGTGCATCAGAAATCATGAATTAAGCTCTAAGGTTCAGGTTTGAGCTTTGAGCTGATGTATGAGATATAAATGGGATCAAACCTAAGAAACAGAACAAAGCCCCCATAATCCAAGGAGAAATTATTATTGACCTGCTACATCACATAGACCCACTCAGGTCTATGGGGATGGATTGGATCCATCCAAAGGTAAAGAGGAATCTGGTGGAAGTGCTCACCAAGCCACTTTCAATCATTTATCAGCAGTCCTGGCTAACCAGGGGTGTCCCAGTTGACTGGAGATTAGCAAATGTGACACTCATCTACAAGAAGGGCCAGAAGGAGGATCCAGGGAACTACAGGCTTGTCACTCTGACCTTGGAGCTGGCAAAAGTTATCAGCCAGGGTGATCAGCCTGGGTGCCACCACATGGCACATATAGGATAACCAAGTGATCAGGCCTAGTCAGCATTGGTTTAGGAAAGGCAGGTCCTGCTTAACTAACCTGATCTCCTTCTATGACAAGGTGACCCGCTTGGTGGATGAGCGAAAGCCTGTGGATGTTGTCTACCTAGACTTTAGTAAAGCCTTTGACACCATTTCCCACAGCATTCTTGTGGAGAAACTGGTTGCTCAAGGCTTGGACAGGCATACTCTGCTGGGTAAAAAATTGGCTGGATGGTTGTGCCCAAGGAGTTGTGGTGAANTTGGGTCACAACAACCCGATGGAACGCTACAAGCTTGGGGAAGAGTGGCTGGAAAGATGCCTGGCGGAAAATGACCTGGGGGTGTTGGTTGACAGCCAGCTGAATGTAAGCCAGCAGTGTGCCCAAGTGGCCAAGAAAGCCAACAGCATCCTGGCTTGTATCAGGGATAGTGTGGCCAGGAGGACTAGGGAAGCAATTGTCCCCCTGTGCTCAGCACTGGTGATGCTGCACCTCAAATACTGTTCTGGGCTCCGCACTGCAGGAGAGACATTGAGGTGCTGGAGTGTGTCCAAAAAGAGCAACTAAGCTGGTGAAGGGTCTGGAGCACAAGTGTTATGAGGAGCGACTGAGGGAGCTGGGGGTGTTTAGTCTGGAGAAAAGGGTGCTCAGGGGAGACTTTATCGCTCTCTACAACTACCTGAAAGGAGCTTGTAGTGAGGTAGGTGTCGGTGTCTTTTCCGAAGTAACAATTGATAGGACAGGAGAAAATGGCCTCAATTTGTGCCAGGGTAGGTTTAGATTTGATATTAAGAAAAATTTCTTCACCGGAAGGGTTATCAAGCACTGGAACAGGGAAGTGGTTGACAGTCACCATCCCTGGAGGTATTTAAAAGACATTTGGATGTGGTGCTTAGGGACATGGTTTAGTGGTGAACTTGGCAGTGTTAGATTTATGATTGGACTCAGTGATCTTAGAGGCCTTTTCCAACCTAAACAATTCTATGATTCTATGATTCTAAGCAGACTGCAACTTGACCTCTTCCTGGTAAAAGTCAGCTTGATAAGGTAGCTGAAAAATACATGCTATTCTTCCTTTTGTAAGGGTGTAAAGTTTAAAAGTTATTATCTACGGCCTTCTGACTCATGTGTTCCCTTTTCTGATTCTCTTGTCAATATTTTGGCAAAACTAAACTAAAATGGCTAAACTTTGATAACCTTTAGTAATAACTGTTAAAAAATAAATATTGGATCAGAAATACTGTTCCATATGGCTGCGTTTCATCTGATCCAAACCAAGGTGTGTATCACAGGCTTCCTATGCAGTCAACAGGCCATACAGGCACCTCCAAGGGGCCGTAACTTTTTTCCTAAGCAAAACATGTAAGACAGTGAGATGAACCGTACTGCAGATGTGATATCACTCACCAGTGGCTTTAAAAGGGTTCTATGTCTAATTTAAAAGTTTAATTTTTAGGTATCTAATTTTAAGGGTCTAAATTACAGCATATGTTCTTGGGAATCTGGAGAGGTCACAGCTGACTGGAAGCTGGCAAACGTCCCAGTCTTCAAGAAGGGCAACAGGGATGACCCCAGTAACTCACTTCTGTGCCTGGTAAAATTATGGAGAAGATTATTCTGGGAGTTATTGAAAA
>VZTV01072076.1:1180-15860 GCA_013400875.1 Anhinga rufa | reverse complement strand
GCGGCAAGTTGAACACGAGCCAACAGCATGCCCTGGCAGCCCAGAGGGCCAGCCGTACCCTGGGGTGCATCAAGCGCTGCATCGCAGCCGGGCGAGGGAGGGGATGGTCCCGCTCTGCTCCGCGCTGGGGCGGCCTCACCTCGAGCGCTGGGTGCAGTGTTGGGCGCCATGGTACATTAAGGGTATAAAGCTGCTGGAGAGTGTCTGGAGGAAGGCCACGGAGTTGGTGAAGGATTTAGAGGAGAAACCATACGAGGAGCAGCTGAAGTCCCTTGGTTTGCTCAGCCTGGAGAAGAGGAGGCTGAGGGCAGAGCTCATGGCGGGCTGCAGCTTCCTCACAAGGGGAGGAGGAGGAGGGGCAGGCGCTGGTCTCTTCTCCCTGGTGACCAACGCCAGGACCCAGGGAATAGCAGGAAGATGTGTCAGGGGAGGGTTAGGTTGGGTATTAGGGAAAGGCTCTTCCCCCAGAGGGTGGTGGAGCCCTGGAACAGGCTCCCCAGGGAGGCAGTCACGGCACCCAGCCTGGCGATATTCAAGAAGCCCTTGGACATCGCCCTCAGAGACATGGTGTGAATCTGGGTTGTCCTGTGCAGGGACAGGAGTTGGACTCGATGATCCTTGTGGGTTGCTTCCAATTCAGGGCATTCTATGATTCTATGATTCTATATGAATCCCAATTCAAGAATCAAAGTTGAATTCTGTCTCTACTGCATATATTTGTACACATGTTTTTTAACTGAATTTCAGCAGAAAGTGGGCCGAATCTTTTTCAATATCACATTGCTTTCTAAAGAAACAAGGCATGTAGGATACCAGGAGAGAGAAGGAAAGTTAAAGGAGAAACAGAATGAGGAGAAATTCTTTGTGAGACATTCCAGATGCTGAAGGTGAAAAAAGAGCTGACCACAAAAGAAAACCAGGAAGGACAGATCCTACGCATTAGACAGAAAGACAGGGCAATTGCTCTGTAGCAGGTGAAACAAAGTGAACTTGCTGAAAAGTATCAAAGCCTGTTCAATTTCCCCTCTTGTTTGCTATGCTGCTTACTTCACAGTCCTCCGCAGGAGACTCAGGAGACACCCCTGGATACTTTCAACAGGTAAAATGCTTAATTTATTCCTCTCACTTCTCAGGTGTTAGGGCTTTGGAGAGGAGAACCCTGCTGCTATATGTTCTGATTTTTACCATAGAGCAAACTAAAAATATCAAATAGATCTGTAATATGGTCCTTAGAACTGATTTTTCCTATCTGCTTTTCTATAGAACTCTGCTTGGTCAGTGTTCATGTTTTTACATAAAAAACCAACCAACCAACCAACCAAACAAAACCTTATCATCTGCTTCATTATTTCTTCAGGAGTTCAGTTGCAAAAAAAAGATATGAAAAAGTGTCAGATTTGCATCTCTACTCTACACTGGACTTGCCTTAAGGCAAGCTTTTTTCATACTAGTTTTCCTATATATTTCAAGTACAACCTGTATCGACCCATAGTCAAGTAATTTCCATATGCAATTCAAATACTTTGGGTAGTACTTACTTAGCTTAACATAAGAGTTCTAAATCTCCAGTAGTCAAACAAGGCTCCCTGGATATGTAATGTGGAGAAGTAAGCATCTTTCAGAGAGTGGTACCCGTGACCTTAGGCTCAGTATCCTGAAATGAAATAAATTGTCCTCTGATGATGCCTCTATAAATCTATGAAGGCAGCCAAGAGGACACCTGTGTCAGACTGAGACAGCAACCTTTCAATATTATGTTGAAGGAGACAAATTCTGTCCTGCATTCTAGAGCTGCAGAGAATTTTCTTCTTACTAATTAATTAAAAATATATTGTTTTTATTAGCACTTATATCTAGCTTCACAGAAGAGTGTGGGTGTTAGATATTATCAAGAGATGGGACTGGTATCAGCTAAATCTAACCTTGTAAAAAACAGCTAGATTTAATTGTTCACAAATGCCTACTCCTGTTTGAGATATTCTGAAATATACACCTACATGATGCTGACAAATATGATGTAGAGGCTGCATGAAACCTATGGCCTTCTGACAAGAAGGGCAAGTGGAGGGGGAGCTAATTAGGTAGTGTCTTAAGATGTTATTCAGCTGCCCATAATAATCTATCACGATGAACATTATATGAGAAGCTCATCATATGAGTTACTTTAGGGTTACCAGGACAGTTATATGGGACTGACAGATGAGATCCAGATCAGACAACTGACATCTTAAACCAAAAAGTTCTTCACTTGTATAGGCAGCTGACTCAAGCATTACAACTAACATACACCATAGGCACTTATATTTAAGTACCTATATTTAAAACTAAATCCCACCACTAAAAGTGGGAATATTAATATCAAGGGCTTGATCCAGTTGTCCATACACAGGACTCCTGTGTTCTTTAAGAAGCCTTGGATTACTCAAGGTGGCAGATACGATTGATGTCCTACAGGAGACCTGTGTCCTTCTGAACCATCTGCTAAAGGCCTAGTGGAGTAAGAATCTGATGAAAGATGAAGGACTAATGCACAAGTTTCTTGAGCTTCCAGATTGTGTGATAACTTATTCTGTGGATCATACTGACTTCAGCTTGAAGCTTAGGTATAATTATCATTATTGTTCACTAATTTAGGTGTTAGGTTTTACTTGGTGTCCTGGTTATTTTTTAAAACAGTTCCCTAAGAGAGACTGAGATTACTGACTGGGATTACTGACCCTTGGTCTCTGACAAAGTAGAGGTTTTAACCTCCAAGCGTGCTATATGATAAGGTAAGGCTCTCCCAACCAAGTTGAATGAGATCTGTGAAGACTGATCATAGCACTTATCCAGTGACATTGTAGCTACCACAGCAACATGTTTTTGGTGTTGCAGTTGAGAAAAAAAATATTTTATTTTTAATGCCTGTCTGGAGGTTAGAAGCCACAGACGAGGCTTCATTCTAGTGTCTCACTGTAGTGTCTTCTCAAGATAATGAAAATGAAAGCGTGAAGACTTCAAGATTTCAGTCTCAGGAAAAACAAAAACTGAAAGAATAAGAACAGCAGAAGCTGAAGAAGCAGCATCTTCTTTTATGAAATATTTCTTTTAAAATTTATGCAAAAAATGAAGCTTTATAAAAGGAACTGAAAATAATCCCAAACACTGATGGCAGTGCTCAGACAATGAAGGCAAATTGTTTAATTAGATATGCAGATTACAGAAGCATCAAAATTCATGGCTCCACAGAGCATCCCTCTAGTGTTTATTCCTCTTAGATGTAGAAGGCCTGAAAGAAGAAGATAGATTTTGTATATACTACTGAATAGGTGGAGGGAGAGATTTTTCAAAGGTGCTTAACAGATTTTGATGTATAAATCTGACTACTTGGCAATTAAACCTGCATGGCTAATTGCTGTGGGCAAGCTCAAAATCCTCAATTTAGATTGCATTGTAACTTCTAGCTATTGCCTCAGGGGAGGCTGTGGGAAATGAGGGCAGGAGAAGTACGTGCAGGAAGCCTTCATAGAGATAAGAAGACTTAGTGAGTGATGAAAATAGATTAGTCCAAACAAAACAAGTAAGCAGGTGAACTTCTTTTATCTTCCATTAGCTATTCAAAAGTCAGAAATCAAATCTAAGCTAGTTATGTAGACCATCCCTGTAGTCATAAAAATTAAATCCAATTAAATGAAAACCAGAATTTCCCACTTGTAATTCATCTAACCTCTGTTAGTCACACCTTAAGGGAGACTGAATTGACTTTTGGATGTGTCTGTGTGTCTCCATTGACTGCCTAACAAATACAGAATCACAGAATCATAGAATGGTTTAGGTTGGAAGGGACCTTTAGAGGTCATCTAGTCCAACCCCCCTGCAGTGAGCAGGGACATCTTCAACTACACCAGGTTGCTCAGAGCCCCGTCCAACTTGACCTGGAATGTTTCTAGGGATGGGGCATCCACCACCTCTCTGGGCAACCTGGGCCAGGGTCTCACCACCCACACTGTAAAAAATTTCTTCCTTATACCCACACTAAACCTACCCTCCTTTGGTTTAAAACCATTACGCCTTGTCCTCTCACAACAGGCCTTGCTAAAGAGGTCTCCCCCATCTTTCCTATAGTCCCCCTTTAAGTACTGGAAGGCCGCAATAAGGTCTCCCCGCAGCCTTCTCTTCTCCAGGCTGAACACCCCCAGCTCTCTCAGCCTGTCTCCATAGCAGAGGTGCTCCAGCCCCTGATCACCTCCGTGGCCTCCTCTGGACCCGCTCCAGCAGGTCCATGTCCTGTCTGTGCTGGGGGCTCCAGAGCTGGACGCAGCACTGCAGGGGGGTCTCACCAGAGCGGAGCAGAGGGGCAGAATCCCCTCCCTTGCCCTGCTTTTGATGCAGCCCAGGGCACGGCTGGCTTTCTGGGCTGCCAGCGCACATGGTTGGCTAATGTCCAGCTTTTCGCTCACCAGTACCCCCAAGTCCTTCTCCGCAGGGCTGTTCTCGATCCCTTCATCCCTCAGTCTGTATTGATACTGGGGGCTGCCCCGACCCAGGTGCAGGACCTTGCACTTGGCCTTGTTGAACCTCATGAGGTTCTCACAGGCCCACCTATTCAGCTTGTCTAGGTCTCTCTGGATGACATCCCATCCTTCTGGTGTGTCAACTGCACCGCTGAGTTTGGTGCCATCTGCAAACTTGCTGAGGGTGCACTTGAACCCATTGTCTATGCCGTTGATGAAGCTATTAAGTAGTACCAGTCCCAGTACTGCCCCCTGAGGGATGCCACTTGTCACCGGTCTCCATCTGGACATTGAGCCATTGACCACTACCCTCTGGATGCGAACATCCAGCCAGTTCCTTGAAAAATAGAATAGAATACAATATTTTCCATTGGAAGGGATCTACAATGATCATCTAGTCCAACTGTCTGACCACTTCAGGGCAAAAGACACTACTTTTAGATAAGATGACTCCAGCTTCACCTGTCTGTCTAAAACAAGAAGGTGTTTTTTCAAAAAATTATTGTTCATCCACATGTACAGTTTGTAGTGCATGAGAGTGGCACACACAGGGAATCCGATTCCTTCTGCATACCAGAGACTATGAATGCAGACATGAACAGACAACTTCAAGTTTATGAACTGTATTCACCTTCAGATGATTGACATTTTACTTGTTAGCTTTCACAGACCTTAAATTTCTATTTCTCTTAATAAAGATACCCCTACTCTGTATCTAGATTGAGAGTGCTTTAGAAGCTGGGAAATTCTGCCTGCCAAGGACAACCAAAGGAAGATGTATACATAATTTATTTTCCCCTGGGTAAGGGTATGAAACAGATTAATTACTTTTCATGAGCAACCGCTGGCAGATTGACCCCAGCTATTATTATAACCATTAAATATCTAGGAGGAAGATAATCAATCAGTCAGTCTGTTAGACTTGAAATATTGGCATCTGAAACAATCAAGGAGCAGCAGATCTCTTCATCTGCCTGCCTGTCTGTCTATTTTTCTACCTATTCATATCTTCTAGATAGCAATATCTATCTATCTACCATCTAATAGTCACTACTTTGCAAGCCACATTCTCAGCTGGTAGCAATGTAAACTGTTCAAACCAGTTGAGCATCAGCAGTTTCCTTTCCCTGATGAGTCAACTGAGTATTATTTCCTCTCTGTAGAGTGAAAGTTGGATGAAAATGAAAGCAATTAGTATTTAGATGAGCTGAATCAGAGACAGCTGAGTCAAAGAAACACAACAGAAACCCAGCATAGGAGAGGTGCTCTCCTCTTTCTTTCTATCTCCAGAAGATTTTATGTATTAAAGATAAGCACTGAATTTTTCATTGAGATCAGGACTTAATTACAGATGCAGTCAGTAATAAATATTATTGCTAGCAGCTGTTTCTGCTAATATATTGCATAAATCACGTCTCTACCCACTATTCAAGTGGATGGAGTTCTGCTGAGAAGGGACCCTTTCTACCACCTTTCTTCTGCCACTCCTGTTAGGCCTATTGTCTTCAAGAATGCCTTTTGTGGAATAGGAGAGCCCTCACTGTAAGGGACTGCCAAAAAGCGGAGACAAAAAATCAACGGTTGTTCACATTCTGGAATTTCAGCAAAGCTTTTCCCTGTGCTATTAATTCATGAGAGGAAGGAGCCATCTACATGCATTTTTATCTATAGCATATATTGCTCCTGTAAATCAAGCATTTCTCTGTCAAGCATCTTCCACGTAGGTTAAAAAGACCCAATTTATTTGTTCGGTGTTGTTAAGTAATTGAAGAGACTAAGGGAGGAATAATAACATGAGTTTGGTAGTTCATATAAACATGAAATTTCAAGCTGTAATGATCCTCCAAAATTATTATTGTGCATTTTGAGTCATGTGTCAGTAACAAGTAATTCAGCTGGCTCTGTTTTGAAGCTCTCTGTGCAGCCTGTGTCCTGATTTTCTTCAATTTTCTCTCAATTAAATCCACGTCCTTATAGACACACTCTCTAGCTTTTTTGTTGCAGCTAAGCACAAAACCAAAAGATCATTGACAATACAGCTGGAAAGGCCTCAAGAGGTTGTGTAGCCTATATTCTTTCTCCAAGGGAGACCGTGCTTACCTTAAGAATTATTTTAGATATTTATACAGTCTGCTCCTAATGAAATCCAGAAATGAGAATATTGCAATCTGTCTGGAGATACTTCTTGCTAGAATGCTTTATAACTAATGCCTTTATAATTGCCTGAAACACCTCTTGCTGAGATTTAACTTTTTTTTTTCTTTTTTTTTTAGCCACAGTAGATGCAAACATGAATGTACAGCTTTCCTTTTGACAGACATGTTTTATATCTTTAAAAGACTGGTATATGGGGATTGTAATTGCAAGGGAGTATTCTTTCTTTCATTTTATACAGGCTTCCTACTCAGAATGTAACAGATATGTCTGGAAAATCCTACAGATTAAGATACCAAACACCAGAGAGAGAAACACAGCTAAGACACACACACACAAAAAAGCCAAATAAAAATACTTCTGTGTTATGCTCTTCTTTTTTGACTGCATAAATGATGGAAAATAAAGTTGACAAAACCCAAGAGTTTCATATTTGTATTTTTTTCTGTTTCTTCTCAGTTTTGCTGCTAAATAGAAACCACAATTTATTATGCTTCCTCAAGCCATGCAGAATGATTTAGGCTGATATGTTAATTGATCAAAATTAATTTTATCATGAGAGCTCTCCATTCAGTCCACTTAAATAAACAACATACTTAAAGTGTTTTTGCCTGAGGTCCTACTTATAAAACATGCAATTCACCTCACCTAATTATAAATATTGAAAAGTTACATCTCTCAGTTTATGCTAGTCTCCCATTTATATAGTCACTGGAGAGAAATAGCACCTAAGGAAGTAATTTTTATCTTAGAATTAGACAAATCATCTTATTGCAGTTTTTATTTCTCTCCAGTGAATATAAAGATGACTTGTCCAGGTTGTGACAGGTAAACTGCCTACCTTGCATAAATAAATCTCACTTAAGAGTAGAAAGAGAAATATGGACACAAAGTAAATTAAATTTAATGAGCCTTTTCAACCAACAAAAATGGAATCAAAAGGGAATTTACCCAAAAATATGCCACAGTTCACTGCCAGAGGCAAAAATCAAACCCAGTTCTCCAGAGAGTCATCCTGTTGTAACAGAAAGACATAATGACTTGTAAAGCCTTGGCAGCATGATTAGTTGTTTCTCCAGAGTAAAAAAGTGAGGCAGGATGAAGTGAGATGAGAATTAGATGCTAGTGCTAAGTATAAGATTTCAGGAGCCGTTGCCAAAAAGAAAACCACCAAAACCAGAAAGTGAAAACCAGAAAGTGCCTGGGAGAGTAGGACAGATGTTCTCTAAAGATCTTAGCTGTCTCAACTATTTTTTCATCTATTACATTGCCTTCCTTCCTTCACTACTCATTAGAGAAGAGAAATCTTGTAGCCCTCATTGTAATAGATTCTCAGAATAACGTACCAGCTTAAAGTTATGGTCTAGAATATACAAAGCAAGTCCTTCATTGCTCACATCCTAACCTTCTTGCAGATAACAGTAGCCATTATCTCAAAATCAGAGTGACCTTTTCTTCATGTTCTGTTACAGAAGAAAATTGTTCATTTCAACTCCAAAGAGGTTAATAGTCTGCAAATATTTTTGCAGCTGAAAGCAGACAGGCTGTACTTCTGGACTCTATATAAACTCTCTATAAACAGCATCTTGTCTACTTGTGTACGCTGTGTCCAGGCCCCCATTACTGTCAGTGGAGAGCTTGATTCAGCTGTGATAACATGGATGTCAGGTGATACTGGAGATGCCCTAGGATGTCTGAGTCATCCATGCTGTGACTCACTGGCAGCCCCAAGGGACCAACAGAAAACCAAAACCAACCTACTGTGGTAGGTGCTAGAAGGTACATGTTAATGAGCCATCTCCATCTGGTGACTGGAGCAGCTCTTTAGGCTCCACAGTATTAACCAGACCTTCACTGACCATAATGAACACTTAGATACTTTGCACACATGTAAATATCTATATTTAGACAATTAAATTGGTGTGTTTTAATCTACAAAATGAGGTCCATCTCTAAGGAGGAATAACTCAACTTATAAGTAAAGAGAAAGTGCCTAGGATGCCTAGCACGCAGAGGATGAATAAACATGCATGTTTGTAACAAGAACCTTCCCAACTGCTTGAAAGAAAGAGACAGATCTCTACTTGTCCAATGAAAGTCTTGTAAAACAAGGCTCACTGTGAATAGCATACACATACTCTCTTGGCAGTTGGATTGCGGTCAATCACTGACCAGGTTATTTAACTGCCACCCAGAGTCAGATCATTCCTCTGTGAAGCATCTTATTGAATATCTAAGAGGTTGCTGAGATAATCCACACTGATTTTCCACCAACAGTTCTTCACTTCAGTAGAAAAAGGGATATAAGGAAAGGCACACATAAATTTTACTTCTTAAAATTTCTTTCTTGCTCCTTCTAGCAATAAATCCATTTGTTTTTTGTCTATTTCTATGCCAGGATCTAATATTTTAATCTGTAAAAGAATGAGTATTTCTTGAAATAATTGGGGGATTTAAACCTGTGGATAGAGAGATTTCTGGCAAGTTTCCTTCCACTAGTTAATGATTCCTTGGGAGCTGGAGTTCTTAAGCTAAATATAGGTAACTATAAGTAACATAGACTTTGATCACAGACAGCTTTTACTATAAATTAGTCAAGGCTCACTCTGATTTCAATTAATATTTTTTAATTTCTGCATACACACCACATTCAGGGAAATATGATCAGGAAGTTATGTAAAATGATTTGGTGATGATATCACTTACTATATCTTTTCATATATAAGTTGGTGAATTACGGTCCATATGCATAAAACTAGAACCTCAGCAAGAGTTTCAGGTTTTCGACTGTCATGACGATACCATAGTCCTGGAGGAGTGAGGAGAACAAGGAACTCTCATATGTGGGATGGCTCAGTGGATCAGGTCACTGTACCCAAGGGCATCACTGCGGCATGTATTTCTGCCATATCAAACCCTAAAAAGTTGACCCTTCTTTTTTTTTTTAATATTCACATTGGCAAATTTCTTTCTGCCTTTCTACAGGTAAAGGCCTCTAGACTATAATTATTATTAGGGTAAGGACTGCATAAAGGAAACTGAGAGCCTGCCTGCTGTTCTTCTTAAAATAGATACCAAATCACTGTCATTGGCATCCCTTTTGTTTGTGCAATAGCTACAGGGCTGTAATATTCTCTTCGTGTTGGCAGTTCTTGAGCAGTACATAAGAGCCGAAGATCCCGCTTAAACAAAGAATGGCATAAACATCTGCTGACGATCTGATAGATACAGGGGGAATAATGGAGACAAAGGCAGGATTTAGCTTGCTCTAAAAACAGCAAAGACTGATTTAATTTTCTGAAGAATTAGGGCACATTAGGAATTCAACTGCTGCTTTTTGCATATTGAGAAAGGAAGAGAGGGCAGCTCAATTAACTCTTTCAAATTTATCCTGAGGCTGGTTTTTTTTTATTTTAAAATAAATGTTTATACTTTCTTGCAGATATTTCTGTTGAGTCAGGTTTGCATTGGTGTTTAGATTTGTTGAGATGGAAATTGCACCTATTAGGATTTATGCAGGAAAGCCTAGCATTGGCCAACAGTAGGAAGACAATGATAAATTCAAATAAAGTTAAGTTTTAATAGTGAGGGCAAATAATCTGTGAGTTAACTATTCTCTTCCCTCACCCCTGCTTCCCTCTGAACACAGCAGCAGTTTCTCTAGGTTTTGAAAAGAGACTTTTCAAAGCAGAGCCTATTCCAAGACACAAAGAGCTCTTTGCCCCCTTGGAAAAGTGATTGAATTAAATTATGAGGCTAAGTGGAAGTAGACAAATGAGACCAAGATATGATCTTTCCTATCCTTAAGCTTTATAAATCATGTTTTTGGATTTAGGTGTAAACAGACTATGCTTCTGTAAGTCCTTCATTTTTCATTGGCAGCAGCATGACTGAGTTCATTTTCCATTGGCTTTCTGTAAATACCAGCTTGAGCCCCTGCCCAGAAATCTGGAAGCTAAATCCAACTCCCTGAGTACTTAAAGATCTTTGCTCCCAAATTATGAATCAACTGTCTTGACAAAACAACACTTCTTTGAGGAAGATGGGACAAAAGGAGAAGGGAGAAAAAAGAACATACAGGAAGGAAATACCCTTTCCCAGAATACGGCAGCAACAATTTAAAACTCTCTTTAATTTTCTGATGAGGTGACTAGAAGAGGAACTGATTAACCTCCACCTTCTTGTAACACGTTTTGTAGGTTGTTGTGCCAAATTCTGGAGGTCTTTCACTGGTCTCAGATGAGCAGGACCTTAATGAGCTGCATCTGACCCTGTATGTAGGGCTGCCTGCTAACCCACCACAGCTAGCCAGCTACTACAAAGCTTTTTGTAAGCTTTCTCAGTAGCTACTGATTGCTGTCATCTGCCTCTCTATCATCTTTGCTGCTTAGCAGAAATAAAACAGGCTGTGTACTTTAGAACATTATCTTCCTTTCCCCTACCTCTGATTTAGGGTTTTGGTACCTTAAGGTTACAAGCTATGTAATTCAGTTAGTTTGACTAGACCCATGCAGGGCTAGTTGGTTTGTTCAGACTTATAATGATAATCATATTATTTTGTTATGTGTAGAGTGTCCCTAAGTTTTGAGGACTAAACTCTCCCACATATAATAAAATATAAACACAAATAAGCTATTTTTTAAGCATTCCAAATAGTCCTGCTCAGCTACCTTTATTTCCATTGAAGGCCAGTAAGCACTACTGCTATTCAAACTTACTTTCTCTTGAGCCTTGTGGGAGGTACTGCTCTTCTCTTTCAAGCCTCAGTAAATAGAATGACACTTCCATTCATGTTATGCTTAAAAAACAAGACAAAGAAGGGGAAAAAAAAGAAATAAATTATTCCATTTTATTGCATATGAAAAATGTTTTAGGAAAATAATAAACTTTTCAAGTCATAATAGGAAAGAAACCATCAATACATCAAACAAGACAGTTAAGCTACATTTCACATTGCAAAATGCCTACCCATGAAGCATAAAATGAAAAATAATCGTCTTTGATCCCACAAATCAGAATTTGACCTGGGAAATATGTGCGTGACTGAATCCTAAGACATTAAAATGTAACTGAACAGCATCTGGTTGTCAAGATTTTAAGAAGTTAAAGCTTCAGAGAAAGGATAATCCAGTAGATAAGGTATTACATTAAGATTCAGAAACAAGTTCAACCCTGCCGTCCACTGCACACTTCCTGTGTAAGACTTAATAAATCACTTTGGGTCAGATCTGTGAAGGCAGATAATGTGTCACAGTGCTACTTGTTACAGTGCCTTTAGGTGCCAGGCTGCTGAGCAGAATTCACAGGCATCCAAGCTGGAGTTGCAGAAGGAGAAGAGCTAAAACAGTCAGTTCTGTTCATAAGAAACTGTGCAGTCTGGGCAATAATGCAAGAGGGGGTTGTGTCTTGAATTCTGCAACTCTGGAAGATTTCAGTATTTTATTTTAAACTGCAGGGAGCTGTCTTTTCTTCATAGGGAATTCACAGCTTTATGCACGCTCCTGGAATTAAATAATTTGTTTACATTTAAAAACTCAAACAAGCAAAAAGAACCTCAAAATATGCAGGAATCCTTTCTTCTATGGAGGAAGTGCTGCTACCCTTTACCTGGGAGGATGCTCAGCAGAACCTCCCCCTTTATGGTGAGAAACTCTGGTGTACTTCCAGAGATTAAACCTACATGTGTGCAAAGGGTACTCCAGCCAAAAGGCTATCAGCTGCTGTGGACTTGTCTAGTATAGGGGAAGAAGATATTTTCACTCTCTCCTTAAGCTGCTCCACTTTGCATAAAATAATTCACCATGAATTGGACCACTGAGAGAGAGAGAGATTAGTAAATGTAATTTTGAACCCCAGAGGCTAGTCACTTACTAGAGGGAAGGGAGCTAGACTTCAGTCCCACTTTCAATTAATATAAGTAAAGTATGCATTCATCAGAGCATGGTGCTCCCTGTCTCCTGGGTACATCAGCTAACCACAAATCCTATTCCTTTCTCGAGCTCAGGTAACAGATAATTAGGATGCATAACAGAAAAAAATTGGCAGAAAGATTATAGAAGCCAACCAGACTGCAGCCTAATGGTTAGGACAGGTTTATGTGGGTTTAGCTCTCCTTGGCAGACAAGACTTAAAATCTCTGACCATGAATTACTGGATAAAAAGGAAAAAACAAAATGCTTCAATTTGCTCAGCCTTCAATTGGTGCAAAAGCTTTCTGTATGTCTCTTAAGTGGATTTGGAGAAATGATTGGTTTTTAAATCCTGACAGTGCATAAATATGAATTACATGCTTAGCTGCTCAGTGCCATCAAAATGTACATGGTTCTCGGCATGCCCCAAAGGAAGCATTTATCTGCTCATGGAAGTTGACTGGTGGAAATGCAATCACTTAAGGAACCATTTCCTTTAATGTGAAGGTTGCCATTGATCATTGCCTGCTGCTTTCTTCGTGCTGTAAAGCCTGACTGTTTGGGAACCTGGCGACTGGCTGATTTTGAATGTGAAGTGTGGGTTTTATATAGCAAAGTATAGATGTGTATAGCATAGATATCTGTATATGACCCAGTATCTTTGACTCCCTCTATAGACAGTGGAGATTTAATCAATATAGTCAGTGGATTGTATGACCAACTCACTCCTTGCTTAATAAACATCTAAAATAAATTAAATAAAACATGTCCTAAAATAACTCTCTCTCTCCATTAACTATTAAGGAAGCCAAATAGATCTTTTAAAAAAGAAAACACAATTTTCACATGAGTTCTGGCCACCAGTTCCCAACAAGTGTTGCTCCATACTTTGGCATGTGGTGTTGTCACTCATATCTCAGCACAAAAGTTGCATAACATTGTGGTTCGAAAGTGTCCATATGTGATAGAATCAGCAGGTGGTTGCCACTAGCAAGTTTAGATATTATGAAAAGTTAGTACCGATTGTCAGGGAGCTGCTGCTTCTCAGGGTAAAACTGCAAGGGACTCTGAAACTTTATTAACTCGTCTGTTTCACACCACAACTGATAAGCAGTTTACGCATGGTCAACCACCACTTCTTGGCTAAAGGGCAATATCGGACGCTTACTCATCTTCATGTTGCAGTCAGGGAAAAAATCTTCAAAAAGGATCAGGAGAACAGAATTTAGACTTCTGTCCTAGAAATTAGGAACATTAATTTAGCTAAGTCTATTTCTTCTTTGTTATACAGTCCTGTAGCATATCAAAGGTGGTTTAGAAGACAGTCTCAGGAGTATTAAATCATCATGTGATGGTTCAATGCTTTCCGGTGTCAGGAAAATTAATATGGCCTTGAGGTTACTGTCAGACAACTCTTTAAAATAGCCCAGCTACTACTGCCAAAGAGCTATTAGAAGTTATTCATTTTAAGAGTGATGGAGCTCAATTAAAGAACTTGATATATTCCTGCTCCTTTTCACACAGTCCGTCACCAGCATGTTCCTCTACATCCATTTACCTAATTTTTTTGAAAGAGACACCTTACCCTTCTCATTCTGAGTGAATATTAAAGTGTTCTGCTGTCTGGTTTTGAGCAATCTTTGCAGACAAAAACTGTAGCAGAAGATATTTTGTGGCTAAACAAGCCACATTTTATTAAATGAACACAATATGCAGCGTGGGTTTGAACATTTGTTTGCAGCAACTGTTTATTTAAATTATTATCGCTCGGATAGTATTGAATGAAATAAACTTTTAAAGGAAATCCCCCGATCCATATTTTTGTCTATCTTCCTTTAGCCTTCAAAAGCTATGATTGAATTGACCAGACTCTGAAATTTTAAGACCTTAAACTGAGACTGAAAAGAAATGTCCTCCTGGAAAAAGAGGGACAGATCACTAATTGCAGAGCTATGGTGTCTATTTTTAGGTATGTAATTCATGTCCTCTAACTTAAGGCTCCAGACTCAGACACCTAAATTTAGGTGTTGCAGTCTAGACCTCCATACATGAGTTAGGTGCCTGAGCAACCTTCCAGATATCTATGTATAGAATAGAATAGAATAGAATAGAATAGAATAGAAT
>VZTV01072075.1:0-13207 GCA_013400875.1 Anhinga rufa | reverse complement strand
GGCTATGCCTACCCTTCAAGATTCTAAAAGCCACTTAGAGAGATAGGTTGATCCAAGAGAGATTAATGATGTGTTTATCTTGTGTGAATGTCATTTGGCTTTAGTTGTGCAGGGCAGTAACATCATGAGCGCTGCAGGCAGAGGAAAGGATAATGGGTCACCCTGCACAGTCCTCATTTTACTTTGCCGGTGCCAGCCTGAAGAGGTGGGTCCTTGTAAGTCTCCAGAACAGAGCTGTATGGAGCCTGTTCCTCAGGACTTAAGGATCAATAACTCATATTCCATGTGCCTCCAAAGTCCAACACTGCAGTTTGGAAAGGTCTGAATAACTGATGTGTGTACTCCATAGTTTCACCTCTTGCTTAATTTAAAGTTTACAAATTACTAAAGTTTTTTTTCTTGGCATGTGTGGCCTTGACAGAGTTTGGCTTAGCCGAGCTCAAAGACGTTTTTATGCGCAAATTTTTTGGGACTGAGAGAAGTAATACATCTATCTACTAGACTTTCTGCTGTCCGCCTGCCTGATCTGGGCTCTGTACGTGATACAGTGGCAGTCTCTGTGATTTCTTCTCTTTCCTTTTAACAGCACTGGAGGATGGTGTGCTACTGCCTGCTTTCCCTCAGTATTGTAGCATTTAAATTGCTTGCGTCAGGTTGTTGCTTGCTCTGAGGGTATTCAAATACACATTGCTGACCTCTCTGAAGGGTGGCTTGAAGCTGTGCAGAAAACTTCCTTCCCTGTTCATGTTATCCTATACTGAGCGCACAAACACGAGGGTGACTCCAGCCCAGAGCCTGGGCATGCTCACCCTGAGCAGGGATGGCTGGAACTGCTTTTTAATGGCTTTTAGGTTGCCGCGTGGCCTGATGAGCATTGGCTACTTGGTGGTACAGCTTTGTAATGGTGTGAGATGCTCCTCCTGAAACGGCTGAGAGCCAGTGGTACGGCTCCCCTGCGGAGGATGCTGGAGATGTTGGTGTGAATCCTTTGGGGTATACTTGTCTCCCACCTCCTGAGAGCTGTTGTGGAGGGCAGCTCAAGATCCATCCCATTAGCATATTTCGCACAGTGAGCAATCCACACAGGTACCTGCAGCAGTAGATGGGTATCTTCTAAGGGACGTTTTCAGACTAGAGTTCAGAGGGAAGGGGGGTGCCTCTGCAATTCTAGTTTGTTTCCTGAGTCCCAAGAAGAGGTGGGATTTAAAACACTCTTACCAGTGCCCTGTTAGGCAGCTTGGATGTCTTTTTGTTGGTGGGTCTCTTTTTCTTCTTTCTGCAGGGTGCTGGACTTCCCTGGTCCCTTCACAGGGGCTTGGCATAGGGTGCACAGTAGGTGTTGAGTAGGTGTTGAGAGGCTCAGAGTCACAGTGTATATTTTTCATTTTAGATCTAATCCTCTAGAGTAACTTTACACGTGTTGAATCGGAGCAAATGGCAGAAGGGATAGTGGCGTTGTAAACGATTCTCCTGGTGTGCTCATTCAGTCCAGGGTGCTATAAACAAGAGACAAGAGAGACTTAAAATATTGAGGTTTCAGACTTGCCAGTTGTTCCTGTGCCCAGTATGATACTTGTGCACAAGCCTAGCGCTCAGAAAGTTGGCAAAACTCTCCTGGAAAGGAGGCGCTCTGGTCTGCGAGAGCTTTCCAGGACTTTTCCTGGCAGAGGCGTATCCTGGAGAGGAAACTGGCCAGTGAGCAGGCCTGGTGAAGCAGGGATCTTGCAAAACAGAGGCAAAAATATCCCAGAACGGTAGTGTGCTCTGTGGGTTATTTAGTGGGATGATCAGAAGGGCGGCGTGGTGTCTGAAAAATTAGAAACCACTGTAGTGGCCAGACAAGTAGACATGCTGGACTGTTGTAGTAGCACAGGGTGGCTGCTTCATGGTGCTGAAAATTTGATCCATTTTACACCAAAAATAACCAAGCTGAGCTCCTATTGTCTGTCTGTCTGTCTCACAGCTGTCATCCAGACCTGCTCACAATTGCTGGCATGAGCTAACAAAAGTCAGGACCAGGGGTAATGGCTTTAAACTGAAAGAGGGTAGAGTTACATTAGATATAAGGAAGAAACCCTTCACTATGAGGGTGGTGAGGCACTGGAACAGGCTGCCCAGAGAAATTGTGGATGCCCCATCCCTGGAAGTTTTCAAGGCCAAGTTGGATGGGGCTTTGAGCCACCTGGTCTAGTGGAAGGTGTCCCTGCCCATGGCAGGGGCTTGGAACTAGATGATCTTTAAGTTCCCCTCCAATCCAAAACATTTTATGATTCTGTGATTTAAAGGATCTAGACTGATTTAAAATCTCTTATGGGGGTGGCGTCCAGTAGTTCACAGGCCAGTTTTTAATCAGATTGAGCTCTTATTACTTTTAGACCACTGGTTTATTATTCTTTGGCATGGTAAACTGAGCAGGCAGAGCAGAGCACAGCACGTACCTGCGTTCAGCCACTCCAGTTCACTTTGACATCTTGGCTGAAACCTGTCTTCACTGATGGGTTTGTAAGCTAATACACAGGGCTCCCTTCCTGCTGACTGTTGTAGAAGAGGGGTGATGAAATGGGGATAATCTGCAAAGCCTTCACAGCACAGTTCACCAAAGCTCATCTGTCAGAGTGCAGTGAGGTGAACTGCATCAGGCTGAAGTCTAGTGCCTTGGAATAACAAGTAAAATGTCCAAATGCCCTATTTTCCCAGGACAAATCTAGGCATCAAAATGAAGAGTTTGTAATTTACCTAGTCAGGCAAATGATGTCTGTGTCCCAGGTGCCAAAGATGCCTGATAACGTTGCAAGGTTACTATGCCAACAGTTGCTTTTTGGTGGTGGTTTGGTTTGATTGACCCATTAGTGAGACTTTAAATCTCTTGCCCTCCAAGGAGGGAAGCTTGTTTTTCTTTCTAGGAAGTTCTAGCCTGTGGAGTTCTCTCTGAAGGTCATGAGGAATTAAAAGGGGAAAACCTCTATGTTCTTTGTGTAACTACTTCTGCAGTAATGATGCTACAAATGGCTTGCATTTATACTCCCCAGCATATTACAACATAAATAAAAAGTCATTCTCAGAGAAGATCTCTTCTTGACCCTAAAACCTACTTAAATATATTTTATATAGTTTATATATATTTCTTTTTCCCTTGGATTTTGGGGATGTCAGTGTTTGAGATTTATCATGGGTTTCTTTCCACACACCATAGTCTCTTTGATCCTGAATTCACCCCATCTTTCATTTGCTAACTTGTTCCCAAAGCACCCATTGCTTTTGAATTTCAGGAACAACATCATGAAAAGAGGAGCTCTAATTGGGTTTAGCACAGGCTCATGCCTTGTGTAAAATTTGCTTTTAAGTTGAACAGCAAGAGTCTTAATAAATGACCTTTTAAATTTTTTTTTATTTTATTCAGGTATAGTAGTGTGCTCATTAATAATGATCCTGCAATAGGTCTCCCATTACAGCTTTATTGTTAATTAAATAGGATGTAAGATGTATTGAATGTTTTCAAAATGAAAATTGGAGTTTTTAATGGATTCCCTGATTAAGAATACTGGTCTGCATACATGATAGTGCCCTGAAAAAATATCACTTCACGGCTATAGATAAAGTACTGTTCTGAGGCAAGCAAAACTTGCTTCTTCCCTCAGCCCTTTTAGGGTAAAAACTAGTTGCTTGTGATGGCCTTATCTTAAGGAAGATGTTTAGTCTCCTCTTACAGGAAGGGGAAAGATTTCACATTGTCATGGTTTTGGCCGGGATGGAGTTGGTTTTCTTTCGGATGGTGCTGGGGGGGATGGGGTGCCCTGGGGGGGCCCTGGTGCANGACCATCCTTCTGGCCCAGGGGGACAGGACCCTGCAAGCTCACCACTGCTGAGTTCACTCCCAACAGGGGGTTGGCCAGGGCAGGCAGCAATCGCAGCTCGGGAACTGACAGTATCGGTCAGTGGGTGACGAGCTGTTGCACCGCTTTTGATTTTCTGGGTTTTGTTCCTCTCCCTTGTTCTTTACTCTTCTGATTCTCTCCCCCATCCCACAGGGGTGGGGGGAGTGAGCGAGTGGCTGCGTGGTGCTTGGTTGCTGACCCGGGCTAAACCATGACACACATATTGTGTATTTAATATATTCAATCTTTTATTTAAAAGGCATCATACGTGAGGCAAAAGAAAGACCCTTACTTTGGTGATGGACAAAGGAAAAAGGACTGGCATAACAAAGAAGCTATAAGGAGGGACTCTGAGCGTGTAGGTATGTAAGATTATTATTAAAATGTTTTAATACAGAGTATAATTCAGTTTGATTTTATTCAGTAGGCTGAGTGCAGAACAGCTTTTTCAACTTAAGGCTCAAGACGATGATCTTGACATGATGCAATAGTTCCTGTGTGTTAATCCCAGTTAAAGCCTTTTCCCCCAACTCCACAATAACCATTTCAATGTGAAAATATGTTGGTAATATATTGGTGTTTTTACGATAGGTACAGTATTGATTTTTAAAAACTTACCAAAAATGTGTGCCTGTACCTCTCCCAAAAATGGGAGGTCCAGAAAGGAAGGAGAGGGATAAGAATAATGTTCTAGATTATTACATTCATGCAAGTTTTATTCCCCAGTTCTGAGTTTTGTCTTGCATCACATAAAAGAGCCCATTTTGAACATCACAGCTTTACACTGGTGTGTCTGCAAGGGCTCTGCCTCCTCTATGCAAGAGCTCTAGTTGTTAAATATACATACCCATCTGTGCTGAAAAAAGTAACAGTGATGAGGTATTCAAACCATATGTATTCTTCCTGCAATGAAACAAAAAACCATTCTATAGATCCTCCACAGCATCACCATAGCCCCTTCATCTGTTTCTGATGTTGGAAGGAAGACTTTTAACTTCTACAGTTTGCACAGCTGAATGGTTTGTAGCAAAACTGCTTATCAAATAAAATTGTTAGGTTGATACGGTTGACCCAGTGCTAAATATGACATAGAGCACAAAACTAACGAAGGAATTTTCAAAGGGCTATAAGATGGCTGCTCTTCTTTTGATATATGGATTTGTTTCTGGCCAGTTATGCACCAATTAGTAGTAATGATGCGTGTTTACTTTCTGTACATCTATAGGAAATGGAGAACAGGGAAAACCTTACCCAATGACTGATGCAGAGCGAGTGGACCAGGCATACAGGGAAAATGGCTTTAACATCTTTGTGAGTGATAAAATTTCTCTGAATCGTTCCCTTCCAGACATCAGACATCCAAAGTGAGTATATAGTTTGCGTTTCTATGAGTGAAAGTTTACAAGCCCTAAATTACCACATCTGCAGGAGTGTGCTCTTTTTTCATTAGTCTCTTGTACCTTTATTCGTCAAATAAAATCCTTTCACAGCTGGCTCCTGCTGCTGCCTTAATAAAGGACAGTGTGTAGTGATTGCAATGGGTAATAGAGGAGACCAAATCTGGGGAAAAAAAAAATATCCCCTTTTGATTCCAAGAGACTTAAAATTACCAAAAACTTGTAGCCCTGCACAGAAGAGATCTTGAACTTAATCCAGAGGTGGATACTTCCTTAACCTCTCGCAACTTGACAGTTCAGTTCCTGAGCCTACTGACATAGCCAACAACTTTTAGCAACTGATAAGGTAGAGCTATTTCTTTCTGTAGTAGAAACTGGTTTAAGTGTCTGACTCAGTTGACAAGAGCCCTAAGTGTAGTCAGGTGATGACTTTATCACCAAACACTCTGCGCAGTTCTTATGTTGGCCGCTCGCTGGAAATGACCATGAAATGCTCAGGAACAGAACAAGATTTGAGTAGCTCCACTCAACCATGTATGAAAAGTTTTATCAGAAATCCTTCTGATTTATGGATTAGTTTCTTAGACATCTTCCTCATAAAAACTGCATCGAAGTTTACAAGTAGAAGCTAGTTCCACTTGAATGCTGGCTTTTGAGTTAATCTATTTTTGGACATTATCCTTTAGGATGGTGTCAAACTGGATTTTGTGCAAGCCAGAGGAGTTTTTCATTAGCAAAAGTGCTTTGGTTAGTATTTAACCCATGTTTATACAAAGCTGAGAGGTTTTTAAATACTCTATGTGTGGTTCTTAATCTGAAAGCATTGTTAGACACTTGAACAGAAGCTTGTTTTGTGTAAAGCCATTTTTATCACAGTTTAGTGAAACTGAATTCAACATCTACTTTATTAATGAGATATAATTTCCAGAAGTCAAGTTTTATAATTTATTAGCTGCACATTTGAGAGATTACCTCATCAGCTGTCACAGCAAACTAATCAAATACACTGTCTTGACACCCTTTCTCAATATATACCCATAAACCAGAGTAGTGAGTATAGCTCCATAAATATTTTAGGCATGCAGCTGAAATGTTTAAACATAGAGATAAATCAGGTAACTGAAGATGCTTGTTGATCAGCCCATACTCAAGTTCTAGGAAATACAGTTTGAGTTTGCTGACCTAAATTATACCTGGCCTCTGTTTACAGGGGCTGCCATGGGCTCTGAGAATCTAAACATCAGACAATGCCAGTATTTCCTCATCTGAGGATTTAATATATTGCCTCACATTCCCCATTGTTTCCCAAAGTTGCTGACTCCTCATTGCTAATTCTGCTATTTAAACTTTTTTAAAATGTGAAACTTCTAACTCCAGTCCCTAGTTAAAATTAATAAGTGAAGTGTCTGGGTCACCAACAAATTAAGCTGTGATTAATGATGCTGCTGCAGCTGGTTTGCTTGTTGCTTAACACATCCTTTCCCCCAAAGTAGTGAGTTATAATTGTGGAGATCTCAAGGAGAGGATAAACAGTGTGTGTATAATGGATGCTGGGATTAGCTGGGTAGGGAGTGTCTTCCCCTGCTAACATTTCCTTTAAGTGCTTCTGGGCTTTTTAATATTAAATACTAATTTTGCAGGTCTTGTAAAGCAATTGTAGATGTGGTAGCTGGAGGGAAACAATTTCTCTCCATGCTTAATGGTTAAACTTAATAGCTAAAGTTTCCCACTTGTTAAAGTTGATCAGAAAATGAGAATTCCAGTTTAAGAAGAGTTAGAAGAGATTTGGGGGGGCTCTTGTTTGATATTGGAACAGTTATAGCTAGTAGCTATCTCGGAAGAAGGTTAAGATTGCAGTGCCAAGGGCTGGATGAAAGCAGCCCATGCAGCTTTATTTTGCGTCTTGCATCTGTGCATTGCAGCCATAGCCTGCAAGCTCTTGGCAGCACCCCAAGACAATTCATTAGACCCAGAATAAGCTACTGTCCTTTCACACAGGCACCAGAGTAACTTCCTGTAACCACAGATTTATTGAGCTTGTGTAACATAGGTGCATCCTTTTCCACCCCCTGGGAAAGGTACCAGGAAAAAGCCGCCACTGCCAGAGCCGCTTTCGTTCCCATCTGCCGCTCCGGGGAACAGGGAGGGGATTACTGCGTGCGTGCGTGCACTACATGGTGCGCGTAGTGAAAGCCTCGCTGAGTGCCTGGCAGGAAAGAGTCTGCAACTCAGCTCTGGCGCAGGCTGTGCCAGAGGTCCGGTGTTGTGGCAGGGCAGGGTGTGGAGTATGACCTCCCTCCCCTGCGAGTGGAAAGAGGACAGCCTGCCCTGCTGGCAGTGTCATTAATATATTCTAAAAATCTCTATTCGTGTAGCCTTGTCTGTTTTGCACTGGACATGTGGGGTTCTAGGAACGTTATAAATCTTTGTCCCCTAGTGAAGAGCTACTGGGTATTTTTTAACTACAATTGTTCGCTCTATGGCCTTAGATGTTACCTGTTTAACAAGGTTTAAACTCCACTTAGGGCCATACCTGCAGGAGAATACACACTGCACTTATTGCTGCAGTTTGAATTTTCTTCAGGAAGCTACCTTGAAAACACCCCCGCAAGGCAAGAGAGCGTTACCCTTATTTCAGAATTAAGAACATTAATGCTGTGGGGAAATACCCTCAAATTCAAGGGGTCCGTATGGGGCCTCTGCAGACCTGACTCCAGCCATATCCAGGTTCTGCAGTGCTGGGTGTTCAAAGCTCAGCCTTCTTCACTTCTGCCTGCAGAACTGTTCCCAGGTGTCAGACTAGACCTGCTGAAAAATGGGGAAGCCAAGATTGATTGTTTAGGAAAAGTATGATTTGAATAACTGTCCAGCATGACTAAGGAAGCTTTGGTATAGGTTGATCTGAGAGAGGTGGGTTTCTTTATTGAGCAGTTCTTATAATGAAATTATCCTGTTTCTTCTGCATATTGTTCACAAGGTCTTGAGCTTCTGGGAATGTTTAGGGAAGGTGCTGTCACACAAAATCCTTACTTCCTGCACATTTTGTTTAAAAAAAAAAAAATTTGGATGACAGTTATACATGTGATTAGAGTGATTTGCTTCTCTGAAAACTGGGAATAAGTGAGCCAAACCAATGTACTGATAATGCCTAGAAGAGATACATTCAACTTCTGAAAAAACTTTGTAGAAATTCCTCTTTCTAGTGATCTTTAAGGTATAAGGACAGGGAAAACATGTATTGTAGAGACTTCTGTATCTTAAGCTATAACTGGAGTTTCTTTTAAAAGCAGCTTCAGCACCTGATAGATCCATCTGACTTTCTGCATTGGTGAGTGTCCCTGGCCATTAACAGTCCCCACTTCATATTGAATTTTGGGTTTTTTTTTTTGCTGGAGTAGATCAGGTCAACACTGGCTTGATAAGGCCTGAAAATTGGTGGGAGTTTTCAGACGCTTTGCATCAATTTGAGGAGTAAAGAATGAACTAAGTTACTTGATGGTAATTAATATGGAAGTGCTGGTGTTCTTTGGCACTGCCTTTTGACTTACTCTGTCTATGTCCAGCTGCAAGAATAAGCTATACCTGGAGAAGCTTCCGAACACTAGCGTGATAATACCGTTCCACAACGAAGGATGGTCCTCTCTCCTCCGGACAGTTCACAGTGTCCTAAACCGCTCCCCTCCTGAGCTGATAGCAGAGATAGTGCTGGTGGATGACTTCAGTGACAGAGGTATGATAATTTGTATGTAACCTCTCCACCTATGCTTACCTATCTGAGGGGTCAATGAACTAGCACATATGTGTATAATGGCTTGAGGTTTTATTGCTTGCCAGCAGCAGAGCTCAGGTGAACCTTGCTCCAGTATATTTGAAAGGCCAAAAGTCCAGCAAAAAACTCCATGTTCCATATTCAGTTTGTGCTGGCTTAGCTGCTGGTGGCATGGGCTGTACTGCGTTTTGTGTTTTGGACAATATGAATAAACAGAGAACCTGGTTTTAATATTCTGCTAAGTGCCTGTGTAGTCCTTAACATTTAACTCCAGGGTTTAAAAAAAAAGGCGGGGTGCGGGGGGTGGGAATAGCTCATTCCTCACATTCCTCATCTTTTTTCTAGACACAGAAAATGGCAAAAGAAGCCTTGATAAAAGGTTTCCACCTCAGACTGCCTATGATTTGGCTTACTTTTCTCCTGAATTTTGTGCTCCTAAAAAGTAAATCTGCAACATCCAAAACTTTGACTGCTCTCATTTGCTGACTTGCTTGCAACTACACTCCTTACTTTGTACTGCATTGCCAGGGGTAGTCATTTGGGATTGGGTTTAAGTGCTCCATGCAAAGATGTGTAGCTGCTGGCATAACGCATTGCCACAAATGGAACAACCACTTGCAATTGCAGCAGCAATGCTAGATGTAGTTGCTGAATTTAATTGTTCTGTTGCGGAAAGGCAAGGGATCCTTTTCTCTGAACCGTTTAAATGCTATGTGAAATAAATTAAGCTACAGTTTACATCTTGTAGTTTGCACCCTTGCTATGGTGGAAAAGGCAATCAAGTGGAAAAGGCAATCAAGTAAAAGAGGAATTAATGCCTCTATCATGTAGACATTGCATATCTAGAAAGATCACATGGAAAGTCCTCTGAAGTAGCTGGTGTTCTCTGGTGTTGAAGAGCGTACAGTGACTTTAAGGTGTTATGATCAGATCTAGCAGCTCTATTTTCTCCTTTAAAATTACTAAGACTATTTAGTTTTATCAGCTGCAGAATTCGAGTCCTGCCACTGAAATTACCCAACTGGGGGAAAAGAGCTGTCTACACGGATACTAAAGGAAATACCTCCAAAAATCTGACACGTAGGAAGCTCCTAAAATGAGCTTGGGAACAAGCTCATGAGTATTTAGTGTTCTGACCTATACTGACTTTCAAATAAGCACTATCCAACAGCTATAGTATTTGTTCTAAAGTACATCTTTAGTTAGTTTGCAAGCAAGGCATTCTGGTTTGAACAAATCAATGTTATATGAAATAAGTATTTCTTTAGAGGATTTTTAGACTAAGCTGGGGAGAAAAAAAACCTACCCTCCCAACAAGGTCTCTTTATTGCTACTCAGTCTAGAAGCAAATTAGACAAGCTTATGCTATAACCACAGCTGAATTGTGCAAACAAGTTTCTTTTAAGAGAAGTGGAAATAATGAAATCTGGTTTCCTGGGAATTTGTTCTCTTTGTTCTCTAGATGTTCCCTTCTGACCAGGTGAAAGAGAGCACTTCTGGCTCTTCCACCCCTGCTCCTTGTCAGTCTGTACACATGCTGTTTGTCCAGCTCGCTCTTGCTCTGTTCCACCTGCCTCTGATAAGATGCAAGCTCTTCTCCATCAGTTATCCATCTTTCATACAAAAGTTGCAAGAAGTAACTGAGATTAATTTGTGTGCAGCATCTATTTATAGATGAATATAAAAGACTACTGGTGTTGGGCAGTGAGCTAGCTTGTCAAGGGAAGAGAATGGCACACAAGCAAAGGGAGTGCTAATAAAAAACTTTTAACAAAAAAAAAAAAGCAGTGTTTTCCTGCTAGCTCAGTTGCTCTGTGCATGTTGGGACAATTACTGGTTAGGATGAAACATTTTTCCTTCACTGCTGTCATTTCTGTATCTGCACTGTAGCGTTTCCCGCTGGCTGCTCCTTTTCCAGCAGTCAGCAGTCTTAACCACTCTGGGGTTGGCTTCCACATCCCTCCCTGGGTTTAAATAGATCCCTAGTCTTCAGGAGGCTGTTAAGTCCTAAACACGTGATCTTGACTTGAAGGGCTGCTGGTTACAAACTTCTGGTTTTAATTTATCCATTGTATATATTTAAAAAAACCAGCCACACTTCAACGCAGTACCTGAGAATTGATAATTTAACGCATCAAACTGAACTGCAGGAAGGAGCGGAGGCGCCAGGAAAACTTTCATTTCGCATGTTGTATGTTTGAAAGGGGCACATTCTTGGATTTAGACTGCTAGGCCACTGCTCTGGTTATCTGCTTCTCATTATTAAACCGGGCAGGTCATAAAAACCCTGTGTCCGAGCTGATGATCATCACCGCTGCGCCGCAGAACTGGTGAGCAGTAGAAAGAATGAGAAGAGATTTCTTGATTTTCTTTGAAAAGAAATTATTAGTCCTCTGCATTTTCTGCAAGGTAGAATGCTTGCTTCTCTTTCAAATGCTAGTCCCACAAATTTGTAACAGCATCTTTCTTCTAAAATTATAGAATCACTTTTGGATGTAGTGATAGTAGACCCCACATATGAGATCAGAGAGGCATAGTATGAACAGTAAATGTCAGCTTCTTCCCCAAAGAGATCAGTAAATAGTCATCATAAACTCCAGTGAAAAGCAAAAGATGAAAAGGATAATCGCTCAATAAAAATCTATTATTAATTCTTTTTATCGAGAGATTACTCTGACAAGATGAAATATCAGATACACTCTGCTATACTTCATGATGGCCTTTCACTTGAGGATTGTCTAAACAGATCTCTAGCGCTTTAGTAACTCTTTTTAAAGACTAACCTTCAAGGACTTGGCCTTCCCTGGCAAGGCGACTACGCCCCTCTTGCTAGCATTTCTTGTGTACTGACCTGTGTTGGGGTTAAACATACCAGGCTTTGCCGAGCTGCCCTTGAGGTTCTGGTATCATTGCTCTCTCATTCTGCTATTGCACTGGTTTCTGTAGGTGGCCATGTTAGTGCCAATCCGTCAGCCCCTTTCATCCGCGTGCCTCATACCCAGAGAATCTTTGCTTCACATGAAGTAAAGAGGACTTTGCTAATAATAGAAAGTATGGAAACCTGGCTTCTGCACTCATCAGTGTGTTTTCTGACAGATGTTACTTTCAAATGTTTTTCATCTGTTTTTAAGCTTGGGAGTAAGGAATTTTTGGTGTGACCATGAAAAGGGTTGAGAGGTTGACTAACAAAGTGATAGGAGAGTGAAGACGGATTTCTGGGTTGGTTGGTGGCTGCTGTGGTCTGCAGCATACCTGAGGCAGCTGTGTTGCTTTGCATTATTGGAGCTCTTGGACAGATGAATCATCATCTGGAAGTGTCAACAGCCATTTATTTCTTAATTTGTTTGAGAGAGACAATTCTGTGACCTTTAGCAATAAACATTTTTCAACCAAAAAAGGCTGTCCTGATGACAGCAAATCTTAACAGCAAGCAGCAGAAGCTTTAAGAGTCGTGTTTTCGAAATATTTCCTTTGCTTGTATTTGAAAAATCGAAATGTGCTTGAACAATTTGCTGTCTGGAATTCTTTTTGCCTGCCTGTAGTATAGTGCAAATGATCAAAATCTAGCCTTGCTTCAAACAAATTTAGTGCTGGATTCCACATCAGCCACAGTGCTCTGGGAAAGACTGCCTGTCAGTGGGATCAGTCTAATGCAGTTCAGTGGTAGCATCCCATTTGCCTCGAGCTGTGGTCCATGTTGTCACCTCCAGCAGCTGCCTTTGCTGCCACTTGAATCTTTCTTTGCAGGGATTCCCTTGATAGGTTGAGTTAGCTTAAAAGAAGTGGCATTCCAGCATGCACCATTGGTCACAACAGAGTAAGTATCGTGGGGCTATTTTCTACTTTCTCAAATAGTAGTCTCTAGTATCAACATCACATGCCCAGTAAGACTATGATAGCTTATGCTTTTTTCCCCACAAACTTCATTGGAATATCTGTGATAGAAGGGCTTTCTACTCCTGACCATAAGCATTTCAAAACAATTATAGGGATTTCATGTGCAGAAGAATATAGGCTATACTGAAAAGGGTGGCACCCATCCAGCAGACTTGGAGAATAAGAACTAACCTGCGCAGGGGTGTGTGCCTCTTCCTGCCTGCTACTGAGAACTGCTAAAGACCCACAGACTGACCTCCTCAGATTAACCTCAGCTATTTCAGGGTGGT